>WIGN01000269.1:0-56781 GCA_014235955.1 Colletotrichum sojae | reverse complement strand
GAGAACGCCTCCGTTCAGAACAGCATGAACTGCATCAAGAATCATTTCTACGTGGGAATTCCAGATTTCCGCTACTCCGCTAGATGTCAAACGAACAACTACATCATGCTGGCAATGACCATTATTCTTTGCTCGGTCATATTGATCAAATTCTTGGCTGCTCTTCAGTTCGGTTCGAAACGACGCCCTGCCCCGCAGGACAAATTCGTCATTTGCCAGGTACCCGCCTACACGGAAGGCGAAGACTCGTTGCGGAAAGCCCTTGATTCTCTGACGGCCCTGCAGTATGACAACAAGAGGAAACTCCTTTGCGTCATCTGCGACGGTATCATCGTTGGTGCTGGTAACGATCGTCCCACCCCCAAGATTGTTCTCGACATTCTTGGGGTCGACCCCAAAGTTGACCCCCCAGCGCTGCCTTTCAAGTCGGTTGGCACAGGCAGCGAGCAACTCAACTACGGCAAGGTCTACTCTGGTCTCTACGAGTTTGAGGGCAATGTTGTGCCCTATCTGGTCGTCGTCAAGGTCGGGAAAGAATCGGAACAGACCAAATCCAAGCCTGGCAACCGAGGCAAGCGTGACTCTCAGATCCTTCTGATGAGCTTCCTTAATCGCGTTCACCACCGCGCGCCCATGAGCCCTCTTGAGCTGGAAATGTTTCACCAGATCAACAACGTTATCGGCGTAGACCCCGAGCTTTATGAATATCTCATGATGGTGGACGCCGACACGTCTGTCCGGGAAGATTCGCTCAACAGACTAGTCTCCGCTTGTGCCAACGATGCCAAGATCGCCGGTATCTGTGGCGAGACTGGGCTGCAGAATGATGACAGAACTTGGTGGACCATGATCCAGGTTTACGAATACTTCATTTCGCACAACTTGGCCAAGGCTTTCGAGTCGCTTTTCGGCAGCGTCACCTGTTTGCCCGGTTGGTAAGTCATCTTCCCCACTGGCACGTTGGAGATGCGCACTAACTTGGTCACTAGCTTCACCATGTACCGTCTGCGAACCGTGGACAAAGGCAAGCCGCTCATCATCGCCGACGATGTCATCAGGGACTACAGCGTGTGCGATGTCGACACGCTCCACAAGAAGAACCTTTTGTCCTTGGGTGAAGATCGTTATCTCACCACCTTGATGACGAAGTACTTCCCGTCCATGAAGTACAAATTTATTCCCGACGCCTACTGCGAAACTGCCGCACCCGAATCATGGAGCGTTCTGCTGTCTCAGCGTCGCCGATGGATCAACTCGACGATCCATAATCTCTTCGAGCTGATGAAGCTCAAGGAGATGTGTGGCTTCTGTTGCTTCAGCATGCGCTTCATAGTCTTCATTGATCTCTTTGGAACCATCACCCTCCCAGCAACCACTATCTACATTGGTTACTTGATTTACACAGTGGCCACTAACTCGGGCCAAGTGCCCATCATTTCAATTATCATGATCGGTGCGGTCTATGGCCTCCAAGCCCTCATTTTCATTTTGAAGAGGAAGTGGCAGCATATCGGATGGATGATTATCTACATCCTGGCCTTCCCAATCTACAACATGGCTCTCCCGGTTTACTCTTTCTGGAACCAGGACAATTTCTCATGGGGAAACACCCGTATCGTCATTGGAGAGAAGGGCAACAAGCAGGTTGTTGCTGTCGATGACGAGGGCTTCGATCCTCGCAGCATTCCTTTGCAGCGGTGGGACGACTACGCCCTTGCAAACAATCTCCCCGGGCGCCGTGGGGGTTACATGGAGAAGCACGACCAGGGCTACGACGACCAGTATGAGATGGATGAGATCCGGTCCGTCTACTCGTCCGTCCGACAAGGCTCTGTTCTGACCGGCATGAATCGGAACAACACGTACATGCCGCCCCAATCTCCCGCCCCCTTTGGTGGGCACATGGCCCGCGCCTCCGGGGCGGCAAGCCCGTATCATGACCAAAACATGGCCAACAGGCAATCAATGGCCTCACTCGGCACACATGACATCCACCGCATGCAGACTCCCTACCAGGACCACCCTAGCAGCCGCCCGAGCGTATCGAATCTTCGAGGCCAATCCAGCCTGTCACCGGGCCTTCCCGGTAACCGCTCACAATCCGCGCTCGGCCTAAACCGACCAGGCGCCCAGTCAACTTCTTCATTCGACTTTCAACGTGGCAACGTGCAAGGGCCAGACGACGGAATGATCATCGAGGCCATTCAGGGCGTCTTACGTGAGGTCGATCTTGATACCGTCACGAAGAAGCAAGTGCGTGCGCTGGTCGAGCAGAGGTTGCAGACCGGACTTGTCGGCGAGAGGAGGACTTTCATGGACAGGCAGATTGACAACGAGCTGGCTAACATGTGAGAGGCGATTGGGAATCGTATATAAAGGCCACCCCTCAGTTGTATCACGAGGACACCTGCAAGAAGCCGGTCAAAAATGGGAGGCTGGGGCGTTGCGATCTACGACACGAGTTCACTCGAGCATATCTTGGTTTTGCATAGTCTTTTTGTTTCGTATCTGTCACTGAATGGGGCCCAAAGTTTTGTTTTATAGCGCATCGATTGTGGTCAGCTCCCACATGGTAATACATCTCCTAGTGTAGTGCAGCTGATTCTGATGGCACGCTGTGGTAAGTCCAATGTTTGGCAATGCTATATATAATCATCGTCTGGCTCGAGTTGAAAAACGTGCATTGGCATTGCGCCAATGAGCACTACTCCTACTGTATCTTCCCAACGCCGTTCAATCTTAGGTACACGTCAGTACCCCAGCCGTGCAAGCTCTGAACTGCGATTCCACCGCCGAAATACTCGGCGTATGCGCGGCTCAGCGGCAGGCCGTACCCAAGGCCCGCTATGGAGCTTCCGCCTGCATTCGCACTGGCTATGACATTCAAACCGTCGCTGTCGGAGCCGGGGAACTCATTTTCTTCAGAAAAGGTGGTGAAGGAATAGGACCAGATGTTGGGCAGAATCTCTGCAGAAATGCCGCCCCCACGGTCCCTAATCCGGATTGTTACCCCAGGAACATTGTCGTCCAAAGGCTTGATGGCATCGCTCCTGAACTCGCCTCTGGTCTCCCTGGGCACATCAATCTTGAGCGATTGCCCCATCTGCTTGCGCGCGGGCGGCTCTGGCGCGATGGTGACGACAACGGGCTCCTTGTTGTCACGGTGCTCTACAGTAGCTCTGAAGGCGTTCTTCAGCAGCTCCGTGACGATATACTCGAGGTGCATGGGCACGAAGGCAAACGTGGTGTCGGGTTCGCCATCAATGTACAGTAGAGGGCGGACGCCGTAGCGCAGCTCACAGATATCAGCAACAAACCCTGCGCAAGACTCGACGATATGAGCAGGTCGCAGGGCAGTGTCGATGACGCCAATGTAGGTGGGGTGCTCTGGGCACGGCGTCGGACTCGCTGCCGGGTCGAAGTGTGGCTGGCTGCTGTAGTGGAGTGCAATATGCTGCTCGGCGACAAGGCGGGTGCCAATGCGTGCGCGCAGGTGCTCGTCAAGGAAGCGTGTTACCTCGGCGGGACTGATGTAGCGGCGGCACTCCAGGAAGCCGCGGGCCAGGATGGGAATAGTGTCGGTATGCGTTGCGACAAGCTCGGCGAGAACCTCGGTGAAGCGAATCTCATCGTCAAGGGTCCGAACGGCATTGTCGCCGCCCTTATTGCCTTTGGTCCACCAGGGAAGTAGGGTCAACAGGGAGTGAACGTAGTTGTTGTATATTCTGCTGATGTTGGGATTGGAGACGACGATGTAGGGCAGGTTTCGGAGGGCCTGAATTCGGTGGGCAAGGCGAATAGGGAGCAGGGAGAGAGTGAAGTTGGCCGAAGCCAGAAGTGACCGCTCGCTGAGGGGAGGGCGACCGTGTCTGGGGAACGATTAACCTCCGAGCCGAAGAGCAGCAGCACAAAGATGTTCCTACCTGACCAGGTCCGCAAGACTCAGGGGGTGCTGAGGTTTGCTGGCCAGCTGCACGATCTCGTGGTCGTCGACGCGCGATAGGTGGGACGAGGTGCTGCCATCGCGGCGATGGCAAGAGGCAAAGAAACGGAGAGGGAGCGGAGCACAGGGTCTTAAGAGTGTCCCACAGGACCGGAGCAGCCTCAATGGTGTCGTAATACCCCTCATGGCGGCATTTTTGATGTAGTATGAGACGCGTTAGACGGCCAGGAACGAGTCGGATTGATGGGAGAAGTCGAAGGTGTGACCAGCCGCATCGAACCTCGCTTTACTCAGCCGTCCAGCATGCAGGGAGCTGTGGTCCTGTGGATGTTGGCGACCGCTAATGCCCGTGCTTTGCTTGACGGTATTATTACAGTGTTGCGGCCGCGTGAGGCTAGGGTGGGGACCGACCCGACGCCAACCGCGGGGTACTACGCCCTGGTGACACTGCCTCCTTACCTCAGCTAGGTACCTACCTCTGGAGGGAGGTGAGGGGTCGGTGACAATATGCTCATTGTTGATTGTTTGATGAAGCACATAGGCACAACACCTCGAGTGTCAAGGAGGGAGCATGACAACAGCAAGGTGCCGAGCTACTGAGGTGATATGTATCTTGGAAACATAGTGCAAGAATAGTGATGGATCAGGTACACGGCTAATCATGCCCAGCGCCAAACCCTTGTCCCAGACTGTATCTATTGAGTCCTAACTTCCTGGTCTTTCTCAACAGCCTTGACATGTTCGTGACTCTCGAGAGTCTGGACAGAATCCTCGGGGAAATCAACGCTGGTCAAGTAAAGATCAGTTAGTCAAGGGGTAGTCAAATGGTTGAAAGTATCATATTGCAGGAAAATGCTTACGAGAAGCCCTTGATAAGGCTGTATTCGTGTCCAATCTTCCCGCCCTGATCAACCGCATGCTGTTTGGCACTGCATAAAATAAAAGTCAGGTTCGTTGCGCTGTTCAACCATGCGAAGACGGTCAACCTACGCCTTGACCTGGTCGGGGGTAGCATCCTCCTTGCAGGTGACCTGGTACAAATGTTAGGGATCTGAATCTCAAAGTCCACGGGCTTGGTTATTCTTACGATGTAGGTGGGCATGTTGACGATTCTGTATATACGAGTAAAGTGCGTGGACCAGCGGTGGGTTGTAGTTGGTAAAGGGTGCGAAGTCAGAGTAGAAGCAGCACGGATGACAGGGGCCGAGACGAACGGAGTAGGGATGGTGGATGGACTTTATAACCACCTAGTCTATGGAACCGGCTTGCCTCATGGCCCGGTTTTCTCACGGTCCAGGCGCTGACAGGCAAGCATTGAACCTACCTGCCTAGGCAGTGAGAGGTCAAGCAGTACATAGTAGGTGCGTAGATTCAGGCCTCAGGGTGACCCGATCTCCTCACTCCTCCCCGCCAGAACAATAATACGTCATTCCGATGTACCTAGGTACTTTAGATATCGAACAGCTCAGCTGCCTACGTACCTACCTAGGTACCTACCTAGGTAACCCGAAGGGATGGTTTGATAGGGTACATCAAGGTTCCGCGTAGGAAGGTGGGTATCTGGCGCCTCGGAGGGTGCTTTGCACGTCTTTAGGTAGTGTTCTTCGCGCACGCATCATGCCGCTCCCACATATCTGCGGAGCCGAGTGCCGTCTTGTGACTTGGCGAAGAAGCCAATCATGGTGCCGCTGCCTTCCATCATCGTCCTGCTAAACGAAGTTCGTTATCAGCCATGCCGTCACTGCTGACCAGATGAGTAGACGTGCATTTACGTTTTCCGCCGGAACCCGAGCATGAACGGGTGGAATGAAAATGCTGCAACTCAGCATCCAGATACGGAGTGATGATACTGGCGTCAAGATACTACCTAGGTAGGTAGGTACTCACCTCAGGTTATAGATAATAGGTATCCCCTACCGAAGGCTCTATTAAAACTGGATGTCGGCTGAGAGAGCGGCCAAACCCCTGTAAGGACTGATCAAACGGTCTTTAGCAATTCTACCACTAAGATCACGGTGTCTAGTCTGTCTAACTCAGGTTTACGATTTGGCCGACGGCCGAGTCGAGGCCGAGTGTACCTATTATACGGTACGGTACCTTCGCTTCGTTAGTATGCTGATATCTACCTAGGTAGTGGGGTTGGTGCTCGACGTGTTCACATGGTGGGGCGGGCTTCATTCGTTATCGATAGTCATAATGCAGCGATAAGATAGGAGACCCACAACAAATTTTCCATCTTAGCTCAGTCAATTAGAGATCGACGCCGCCCAGTCGCGCTTCGAAAAGTTCCAAAAACCTCCAACGAGGACCGCCGCATGCAGTAGGATATCCCACGACCGTTGGGTGACTCTGCCGCCACCATGGAGGATCAAGTGCATAAGCCTCATCGCAAGGCTAAGGAGAAGAAAGGACACACGGGAGGTAAGTGATCGGTGAATTAAAGCGTTTTTACCATTTTGCGAGTACTGACGGATGTCCTCTTCAGATCGAAACCCCAAAGCCTTCACTTTTTCCAACCCAGGCAAACTTGCAAAGTCCGCCGCACGATCTTCAGATATCAGAGAAAGACGACTTCATGTCCCCCTTGTCGACCGACTGCCCGATGAACCACCGCCAAGGCTGGTCACCATCGTCGGACCTCCTGGTGTTGGCAAGACCACCCTGATGAAATCATTGGTCAGGAGATATGCGAAGGAGACTCTTTCCGAACCTCAGGGCCCTATCACTGTCGTCACCTCCAAGAAACAGCGATTGACCTTTGTCGAGTGCCCCAATGAGCTCGAGGCGATGGTCGACATGGCCAAAATTGCAGACATAATCCTCCTCATGATCGATGGCAATTATGGTTTTGAGATGGAGACGATGGAGTTCCTCAATATATTGGCCAACACGGGAGTGCCTGGCAATGTGTTTGGAATACTCACACATCTGGACTTGTTTCGGAAGCCGCAGGCGCTCAAGGATGCGAAGAAGCGTCTCAAGAGGAGACTCTGGAACGAATTGTACCAAGGTGCACACTTGTTCTACCTGTCAGGGGTCATGAACGGTCGTTATCCCGATCGGGAGGTCCACAACCTCTCTCGGTTTCTCTCCGTCATGAAAAATCCTCGCCCCCTGGTCTGGAGAAACTCGCACCCTTACACCATCATCGACAGCTATCGAGACATCACCCACCCCACCAAAGTAGAGGAAGATCCCAAGTGCGATCGCTCTGTAGTCTTCTCGGGGTATCTCCGAGGCACAAACTTCGCTGCCCAGGGACAAAGGGTGCATGTTCCTGGACTTGGCGACTTCACTGTCTCCAACATGGAGGTGCTGCCGGACCCGTGCCCAACACCGGCCATGGAGCAAGCGATTGCTAAGATCACGGGCAAGACCACGCGACGCCGCCTAGATGAAAAGGAAAAGAAGCTTCACGCTCCCATGTCCGATCGCAGTGGTCTCAAGATTGACGGCGACGCAATTTGGATTACAAGAGAAAAGGGCTTCAACTTCGACAAGGACGCTGAAGATGTTGAAAGAGGCGAGGGCGAAGAACTCATTGTCGGATTGCAAGGCGAGCGAAAGCTTCTGGGTCAAACTGAAGAGGGCGTCCAGCTTTTCAAGGGCGGCGAACGTATCAAGCAGATCGCCGAGGAGGAGGACACGGGTCGGAAGACACACCGACATGCCCGCCTTGCCGACCGTGACGGAGAATCTGACGACGAACTTGTAGACGATGAGGGACTTGTTAGCGGTGAGGACGACGACGATTCAGATATCGAGGAGGAGTTCGACGAGGGCAAGCTCGGCAAGATGTTCCGGAAGGACAGCGAAAAGAAAGCCGACGACGAGGACATTGCCTTCGCAGAAAGCGACTCTGATCTTGGCTCAATATCCGGATTGGAGGACGAGGACGAGGACGAGGATATGGGCGACGAAGACAACTCCTTGGACTCGGATGAGGAGGCAGCCGCCTTGAGGTGGAAGGAGAATATGGCAGAGCGCGCAAAGAACCTCCACGGCAAAAAACGATCCTACTACACTCCAGACCTGGCAAGGTTTCTGTACAATGATTCCTTGACGCCGGAAGAGGTGCTTCTTAGGTGGCGTGGCCAGGACGAGAAGGATGAGGACATCGAAGCTTCCGACGACGATGAATTCTTCAAAAAGTCCAGGCAGGAGAAAGAAGACAGAACGGAGGACAGGTCGATACCTTTATACGATTACGAGGACCTAGCAGCAAAATGGTCTCAGGAAGCGAACGTGGAGGCCTTGAGACGGCGGTTCACTACAGCGGCAATGCACGATGGAAACGAGGATCAGGATGATGGGGACGATGAGGACGATTTTGAAGGTATCGACGATGAGGATGAGGACGAGAACGATGAAGGCGACGGTGTGTTTGAAGACCTTGAGACTGGGGAGCAGCACGGCCCCGGAGAACATGCGGGTGAGGAAGCCTTCGAGACGGATCGCGAGAAGAACGCGAAACGGAAGGAAGAACTCAAGCTACGCTTCGAAGCGGAAGACAGAGAAGGTTTCATGAACGACAAGGCCAACGCCCGACGTGAGGGCGGGGAGCAAGAATTTGGGGAAGACGACTGGTACGAAGCTCAGAAAGCCATCATCCAGAAGCAGTTGGACATCAACAAAGCCGAGTTCGAAAATCTCGACGAGAGGCAACGAGCCGCAGTCGAAGGCCATAAAGCCGGCAAGTACGCCAAGATTGTGCTTGAGGGCGTCCCGGCCGAGTTTGTCGAGAAGTTTGATCCGCGCATGCCCATCATCCTTGGAGGTCTCTCGCCTACTGAAGACCGCTTCGGCTTCGTACAAGTGCGGATCAAGAAACACCGCTGGCACAAGAAAATTCTCAAGACCAACGACCCATTGATCTTCTCTCTAGGGTGGAGGCGATTCCAGACCCTGCCTATTTACAGCATTTCTGACTCGAGAACGAGAAATCGTATGCTCAAGTACACGCCGGAGCACATGCACTGCTTCGGAACCATGTATGGACCGCTCATTGCGCCCAACAGCGGCTTCGTGTGCTTCCAGTCCTTCTCATCATCCAATCCTGGCTTCCGGATAGCGGCCACAGGTACCGTCCTCAGTGTGGACGAGTCAACAGAGATTGTCAAGAAGCTCAAGCTCACGGGCACGGCGGACAAGATCCACAAGAACACGGCTTTCATCAAGGGCATGTTTAACTCGGCGCTCGAAATTGCGAAGTTTGAGGGGGCGTCCATCAAGACGGTATCCGGAGTACGCGGTCAGATCAAGCGCGCTCTGTCCAAGCCTGAGGGCCACTTCCGGGCCACCTTTGAGGACAAGATTCTGTACAGCGATATCGTTTTTCTGCGCGCATGGTACCCCATCAAACCGCATCGCTTCTATAACCCGGTGACGAACTTGATTGGTTGGCACGCAATGCGGCTGACTGGTGAGGTGCGCCGCGCTGAGGGCATCGAGACACCACTGCAGAAAAACAGTCAGTATCGTAAGATTGAGCGTGAGACGCGTCACTTCAATCCACTACGCGTTCCTCGTGCGCTCGCTTCTGAGCTGCCGTTCAAATCGCAAATAGTGCAGACCCGGAAGCAAAAGAAGGACACATACATGCAGAAGCGCGCAGTCGTTCTCACCAAGGAGGAGAAGACAGCACGAAACCTGCTGCAGCAGCTCACAACGATTCGCAACGACAAGGTGGCGCGCCGCGCGGCGAAGAAGGAGGAAAACCGCGCTGCGTATCGTAAGAAGCTTGCAGAATCTGAAGAGAAGAAGGAAGCTAGGGAGAAGAAGGAGAGCAAAGAGTTCTGGCGCAAAAATGGCCGGAAACGCCAAGCTGCTGATGAGGGCGGCGGCGGTCAAAAGCGCAGGAAATAGTTCAAGTTGATTTTTTTTGCTTTCGTTTGGGGTTGAGGTGCCTTCCGCAGCTGTAAAGGCCCCTGGTACTCCTCACCACAAATATCATCTATGGGGCTGAATAATGGTACGTAGAAACAAACAGAAAACTGTGAAATTAAGTAGGGTATCTATTGTCGAGAAAGAAAATACATTGATGACGTTGGGTGCCTAAACAGAACAGCAAGCGCCAACTAGCTTGTCTTCCCCATCCCTTGGATCCGGGGCTGCCATTCAGTGCTTAGTATCGCCGCGGCTTTCGCTCATATGGCCACGTTGACCTCTTCGCCTGACTTTTTGAGGATGATACCCGACATTGTAGGTATGGGGTCCCACGGCATAAATATTGGGCCACTCCCACCCCCGTGGTGGTTGTCTTCTCAGGACCATGGCTTGCGCGGAGCAATCATGGCGTAGCCATCCTCGTCTTAACAATAGCAAGCTCAGAACTCTTGGCCCAGTCACCACTCGGAGTTTGTCGATAGCATACCAGCTTTCCATCGTCGCCAGTGCTAGCAAGTATCTGACCGTCATCGTCGAACCCAACGCGCCAAACCGGCGTACGGTGACTATCAAGCTTAGCAATCTCTTTGCAAGCGTGCTTGACCTGCCCAAGCTGGCCCGAGAAGTGTCGCTCCGCGTGTGAACCCGACTTGGCCAAACTGGCGCTGAGTCCCGACTGATGCTGCTGCTTATCATTCAGCTGACCAGCCCTTGAACACGTCTGCACCTGGTGGTTCTCGTATCTCGGAAGCTCTGACGTAGACCAGGATTTGCCTTCGTTGGACGAATGGGGTGTGTCGATGCGGAACACGCGGACGAAGCCGTCCTGGCAGGCGGTCGCAATGATATCGTGGCCCCGAATGTTCCCCGGTGCCCACGCGACATCCCGGACCAGGCCTCTGTGAACGCCAACCTCGAGAGCCAGGTAGAACTCGCGCTGCGTCTGGGCGACACCGTACGAAGTCGTGATCACGTCCCTAGACCGGTATATCTTGACTGCAGCCATCCCCGCTACGACCAACGCCAGCGAGTCGTTAGCCACACCTGCCTGCATCGCATTGTAACATGGGTCGGGGTTCGGGTCGAACCGGACCTTGAAACTGACTTCCTCGCCGCGGCTGGGTTTGGTGCATATGCTGAGCTCGTCGATCGGGGTGTATTCGGACATATTCTCAGGCTGCTCGTTCTCGAACACCATCAGACGACCGTCGGAGGCGAGAAGTGCCAGGTAAGTGTGTCGCGTCTCCTCGTTATGCTTCATGGAGAAAGAGCGATAAGGGTATTTTGCAGAGCGCATCTCGTAGGCCGCTTTGCTGGTCGTCGCGCGATTGCTGGCACTGAAGCGCCGGCCCGGGGCGGCGGATGGATCTTCTGCCCACAACTTGAAGCGGCCTTCGATGCCGAGGGATGCTATGAGGTTTGGGTACACCGTCGGAGGGAGCCACTGGAGCTGATAAGAGGGAGAAGTGGTCAGTCTCTACTGACAAACCTGGAAAGCAAGCAGGGTCTACCTCGAGAATCTCGCCGCCGTGAGCCCCCCAGGTGTCACAATGGTGCCAGACACCATCTTTGTGCCGATTGAAGACTTTAATTTTCCCATCGACAGAGCCCGTCGCACAGCGGTCGCCGTATGCGTTGAAAGCCACAGCCTGGACCAAGTCCTGGTGACCATGTTGGACATTCAAATCGAACCCGGTTTTTTCTGCTGCGATCGCGGGTATCTCATGTGGGAAGGATGACATTGTACGCGACTGTGGACGTCAAGTGGGAATGCAGTGCGCAATGAGCCCGGGCACATGATGTAACACACAAGCACGTCCGTGGTGGGCACAATTGTGTGGTAATAGTAGAGGTAGGGTAGGTAGGTAGGTAATAATAATAATATGCAACATAGGTAGGCCCGGGCAGCAGGTACGTACTGTAGTGCCAGTGTGCCTTCTCTATCTACCTAGGTACGTACCTACCCTTTTAGGTACCTATGTATGTAATAATGCTATCTATATCTAATAACTTTAAACTGACGAGAGATCGTTGAGCAACAATGGGTGGGCGGGGCGGCATTTAGTAGGAGCACGTTCAACACTGACAAAAGCCGCTTGAAATTACGTATACTACCCATGTATACAGCTCACCCAATCGCATCAACTTGTTGACTGGCTTAGCTGATCGAGCTTTTTAGAAGGCCGAGTCAATTTTCCTCTGCTTTGATCCGTAATTGCTGAAGCCTCTCATAAAGCGCAGGTATTCCTGTGCCAAACGCCAGTGAAGTAGCCACCTCTTTCAGCGGATGAGATGATCCATGACCCATGTTCTTGGCTGTGGCCAGCAAGTTTCCAACAGAAATACCATCCCAAAGATTTTCGCGTTGGGGGTACTCCCGGAGAATGCGGAAAGCGCCCTGTTGGACTTTAGGGTCATGGCAGCTGACAATGATGAAGTAGAGTGGCGGTATTATTCCAATATCGAGGGTGAACGACCGAGAAAATGGTGTGGTTTCGTTTTGCTTTGCAGCAAACCCTTGGTACAAACGGTCGGCGATAGACACCAATTCGGCATAACGGGCTATGGTTTCTGCCGACGATGGCTCCCGGGACTTCTTGCGACGCAGGTTTTCGCATAGGAGGCGCGCACAACTGTAATGCAGCATATCCAGACAGACGGAGTAATGCTCTCCTGTCCCGCTTGGCGGTGCTTGAGGCTTTGCCATAAACCGCTCAAAGAGGCCACCCATGCAGTCGCCCCTGTGTGACAAGATTTCGTGTTGGCGTCGAGGGATGGGCTGAGACCAGAACTGATCATCTCCCTGGTGATCTCGGAACAGCCAGACGAGAGCGAAGATGTCTCGCGTGTACTGAACAATCGCTCGGTGAGCTTGGGTGATCGACTCAAACTCGTCCAACGGCTTGTCGTCCAGTTCTCGCCCTCGGTACAGCTTGACTGAGATGACAGGCTTGAAATTCTCCGCGAACAGGGCGCAGGAAACTTCCCACGTCGCGAAAAGACGGAGGATATAGTCCATCCCTAGCTCTTCCTCGGTGTTGTTTGCCGACCCGTATATTGAAACTGTGTCTCTGAGCTTGTTTAGCATACTCATAGGCAGGCTCTCGATAATGCGCAGGCCATTCGACAGGTGAGTCAAAGCAGGCCGCCAATTCTTTCTTAAGCTTTCGATGCAGACGAACGACGCGCAGCACAGCAGCGTGACGGTGATTCTGTTCTCCATCGGAACATGGACGTAGGTGGAGAGCTTGGACATGGCAGTGCTGTACTGTTGGATAGTGAAGATCTCGAGGTCGTGGGACGGTTGTCTCTCTTCCACATCCGACTAGTAGATATCGTAGGCTGAGCCGAGTGCAATGATGGAATGTTTCACAGCCTCGTCCGAGTGGCTCAACTGGGAGGCAAGCCTGCTCCAGAAGCTGGTGAGGTTTGTAACGTGATTGCAGAGACCACCCTCCGCAATGCGCCGAAAGCGGTGGAAGTACAGACGCTCGACTTGCGTGCCATTAATGTCAGCTACAAGCGGGCGGAGGATGCGCAAGACTCTGTCATCCGACCTAGCGTGTGCGTATCGTCCCTGGATAGCCAAAGCCTCGGCCCGCACGCTGTCGGTCTCCCGAGCTCGAGTTAGCTTAGCCTTGTCATAGCCATCACAAGTCCTCCCGGTGGAGGTGCAACGTAAGCAGACAGGCCTTTCTTCATCACACTTGATGCGCCTGATTCTGAAGGATGGGAGCGACCTGGAGTCAGTCCTGGTTCTTTAATCACAGAGGCGAAGGATGAAGCATTTGGGTATATCTTACTTGCTAGAAACACGTCAGTCAACAGGCAAGGCAGCTGTAGTAAGGAACGGGCGCTTACCAGGTGATACATCCTGTACGAACTTTTGGTTTGCTCGCCCTCTTGCGCTTGGCCGAAGCAATATCCTGACCTGGCGTCTCCGGGTTTCTTACTCTAGCACACGACACAGGGATCATGGCAACGGCGCTTGGGACGAGGGGTTGCGATGTGCCTGCAATGAGTCGAGCAGTTGGTTCTGCCTAGCAGACGATATTCCCCTCCTTCCCCTCACTGGCTAGACTCCAAGCTGAGTATTGGCCTAGTCTGCCACTTGCTCAAGATGATTGAACAGCCCAGTCAGTCATAAACCCGGACCAGGATTTAACGGTATGGCGGGGACATGTAGTACATCGACCAGGCATGACGGGCTCGAGGGTGTGATACGAAGCGGTATCCTCTTTCTTCGGCCACGCTCCGGCCAGCCGCATCGGCAATGGATTCCGGGCTGAGAGATTTCGGTTGTCACTTGTTGCTGCTGTTGTCGTTGAAACACGCTCACCGCGGATGAATGAGGTCGAACGAGAGTCAGCCGCGCGCTAGCGCCTGAAAAGGTATCAGTTCACGGCTAAAGAGCTTAATTGGACGAGTGGCGATGGACCTCCCTTGACATGTTTACCAGCCCAAGTTGCGTGCCGAGAACATGCGATGAATTAGGGAAGGCCTAGGCTTTGAGCGCAACTTTAAATCCCAGTTTGTGTCAGGCGTAATGTCCGTGGAGCCTGAGCCTGGGTGCTGCCGCACCTGTCACTACTATCATGTACCTTTCTACTATTGCTCGCGGTGGTCCAATGCTATTATTACAGTAGTACCTCCGGTGGGTTGCTCGCGAAACGTAATATGGGTTCACTGGACCAGGTAATACTGACAACCATTCAGAAGGGGCTATAATGCTCTCATCTCTTATGAAAAATTCCATCAGGCCGTCTCAACAGCAAGACGTACCTCGGCACTTCACGAACTGCCTAATTCGTATCTCGTCGCCACTGTGCAACCTCGGCCTCCGAATACCCTCTACGCTTCTGCTTCTGGTTCAATCCTGCTAGCACGGTGCTTCCCCTTCTTAATATTTTTCCACTCCATAAAAAGAGCACAGACAAGTGTCGCCAGAGACAGCCCCATGCCCGCCAAAAAGATCCTAGTGCACGCGTGATTGTAAGCCCTGACCACCAAGTCCAAGACCTCGCCTGATGCGTGATCTCGCAATTTGGTCGCGCCCGAGTCTACAATAGCTTGGGCTGGTAGACCAGAAATACCCGATAGTTCCGACACTAGCAGGTTGCTGAGAATGGACTGGCCCGCCGAGACAAAGATGGCCGCTCCAAGCTGCTGGGAGAAGAAGCTAATAGAAACGCCTGTCGACACATCCTCCTTGGGCAGAACTGCTTGCACAGCTAAGCCAACAGTCTGCATGCCGAACCCGAGGCCAAAACCAGTTAAAAACTGATAGCCTATCCAGTGTGCAGAGCTGGTTCCCGGCCGGAACGTGCTCATCAATCCCAAACCTACGGACATGATGCATGGGCACAGGATCATGGATGGCACATAGTATCCGATTTTCTGTGTCATGCCGCCCGAAATTACAGAAGAAACCACAATACTTAGAACAAGTGGTATCGTATAGATTCCAGAATCGACTGGGTCGGCACCCTGAACAGCTTGGACTGGTGCCTAGGTTAGTTTGCTCACCATATCTATGCCTGGGGAATTACTCACACCATAGTGGTAGGTAGTATACGGCTAACATCATAGATCCAGCCAAGAAGAGCATAAAGAGTGCACCAGCCAGCATTGTCCTCTGGGTGATGATTCTGGCGGGAACCGTGGCCGTCTTAGGCATGAACACCTGTACGGCCGCAAACGCACAGAACGCAACGGCAAAGACTACGAGGAGGGCGACAATACGGCCGTCGCTCCAGGGGTAGGAGGCGCCACCCCATTCCAAAGCGAGAAGAAGAGAGACAATAGATGGGAGGAAGAAGAAGGTTCCCAGCGGGTCGAGGCGCAAGATGTGCTGGAGAAGGGTGGCCGGTTCTCGGGGCTGTTGCTTCGGTGCTTTCAGCATGAAGAATAAGAAGATGAAGGCTGCACCTCCGATGGGAAGGTTCATGTAAAAACACCACCTATGCGTTTCGCTATTAGCCCGTGAATCTCGGCAAGGCCATGATACCTGACATACCGCCAGGTGACAGTCCCGGTGAAGCCGCCACCGATCAACGGGCCGATAACGGAGGCAAGTCCAAATACCATTCCGAAAATTCCTTCGGCAACATGTCAGCATCGGCACGGTAATTCCTCAAAAGTGACAGCTGGGTCTGACCTTGAAACATGGGCCTCTTGTGCAGCGGAACCATCGGAATCATGACCATCATAGCACCAGTGAAGATGCCAGCAGATCCCACACCAGCTACGGCTCTGCCAGCAATCAATGTAGGCGAGTCGGGTGCAATGCCGCAGATGAGCGAGCCAAGCTCGAATACAAAGATGCTGCCAAGGAAAACACTATTTTCGTGCGATGAGATTACGGCCTGATGAAGCACAAGGGGGGGCAGCATACACTCGAAGATTGTAGAACTTGTAGACTCTGCCGAAGACCAGTTGCGAAGCAGCCGTCGTGAGCATGTACGCTGAGCCATACCAGCCAATGTCACCCAAGCTCCCGAATTCGTCAGTGATGCGAGGGATTGCAGTCGCTATAATTGTCCTGTCCAGAGCGACGAGAAATAAGGAAACGAAGTTGGACAGAATGACGAGCCAGAACTTCAAGGTTTTGGGCTTGAAGTTGTCCTCGGCCTCATCGACTTCGACAGGAAGATCACCGGGCGGTTTGGTCCCATCGGCATCGGCCTTTTCGTTCATCTCTGACTCTTTCGACACATCAAGCCGGCTAGGATTGGGCGATGATAACTCTGCTGAGGCCATGGGTGTCTCTGTGGGTTCATCTTCTGCCTTCTGTGCTGAGATTTCTTTAGTCGCCTCTTCTGACTTCTTCTCTTGGCGCTCGTCGCATTCTCTCGGCGTTAAGGTCGGCGTCGAGCTGTTCGTCGTTCGGAAAGCGTCGAGAACATCAGGAGCAGAGGTAACAACCTCGAGGGGATTCGGTTTACGGTCGGCCATTACGAAGTCTCGAGGCAAGCAATCGTGCCGGGTTTGATGATGCTTTACGAGGGGCTGCAAACGATGCGAAATGTCTTGGCTGGGAGCGTGATGTTACCGTTCCTCGATGATGGACGGACCAGCTAACGACGGGTTCGTCCGAAGAGCGCGAGACGCACGGCCAACTCAAAATTCGCGAAACGGGCCAGAACTCGACTGCCACTTTGAGAGGGACGACGAGATTGAATCAAACTAGGTAACAGACGGTATTCATTTATACCGCTGCGGGAAACACCCGAGGCGGTTGTCGGCGACATCTGGCAGGCGTGAGGCGACGCCAGAGAACGCGAGCGTCATTACACCTGCTCCCTCAGATGTCCCACGACCTCGTGGCGTCGGCATGACAGCGTAGGACGAATCTTTCTGAGCCAAGGCCGATGGGGATGTCCAGAGGATGTAGGAACATGACAGCTTGGTGCCGATTTTCATGGACATTGCACGGACGGTCTCGGGCACCGGAGGTCGAGGTTCTGTCCGGGGGCCCGCCTTTTGCCGTTCGCAGATTAGCTTCGGGTGCTCGGATACTTGTCTTACCTCAGCTCGGGTCATCTTGCCTAGCCTGTACATTGGCACTCTGTGATACCACCTTACCCCAGCTGGCTAGCGTCCGAGGCACCACCCCTTTCGGTCCCGGACGGGTATCCGACGCTCCCTGTCGGTGTTCCCCCTCTGACATCGTCACTTCGCCGTCCACTGTCGCCTGCAGCGTGACAACCGGGCTACCGTGAGGAAGAGTCTCAACAGCATTAGTCCCTCCCCTGACACAGTAAAGCCAGGCTCGACTCGACCTCGCTCATCTTGTCTTTCGGGACGCGTCCCCATTGTTGACCGTACCATCGCATACCTCCGGATAACTTGACAGGTCATCGCTCAGTGGCCTGCCTGCCTGCCTGTTCGTGTCGCCTTTCCCTTTTGCTCTTCTCTCTCTCTCTTACCCCCCCACCTCTCATTCTATCTCTCTCTTCCCCTTCCCTCAACCCCCACCTCCATCGGATCGAAGTGTGAGCGAGTCAACCAGCATACACTGTTTTGGTAGTGCGGCTTTCTACAGACATACGGCCTCCCGCAACCCTCCAGGTATCTCGGCATACCCTCCCTCACTGTACACCCTTAGCTCAATAGTGCGTGTGTCTCGGGCAACGAGAAAACTCCTCCCGAATTTCGACTCCGTTCCTGGAAAGCCAGAAGGAAATACGGCAACAATCCACTTACCGAGTAGCGCCGAGGCGGACTCTTGGTGGTCTCCGCGCACCCTGTTCATCCATTGATATTGTCGTTGAACCCAAACATTGTATCCTGTCGCCGCTTGGTTGCAACCGCCCCCCTCCCCTGCGTGCCCTCTCGGAACCGAAAGAGGAAGACATCAACCGACAATAGAAACCTGTGTGAGGTAGTCCTAGCATCCGTCTCGCCGGGTCCTATGCTTTGGGGCGTCTGGCACCCACTAATATACCATGTCGGGCGAAGCCCAGCTACCTCCTCCGCCGAGGGCTCCTCCACCCCCGGAACCCGATCCCATGGCTGCCATGAAGCTCACCAGGGGCACCTCGTGTGTCCTATGCCAGCAGAGAAAGGTTCGTTGCGACAAGAATAAGCCTTGTGCCAACTGCGTCAAGGCCCGGGTAGAATGTCGAGTGGTACCTCCACAACCACCACGACGAAGGAAGAAGCGACTTCAAGAAAGGGACCTCGTCGACAGGCTTAAAAAGTACGAGTCTTTATTGGCAGAGAACGGTGTCAAGTTTGATCCTATCGCCGCAGATCTCAGGGTCTCCGAGCGGGACTCGGTCCACATTGACGATGGCCAGCACTTGGATGATGTTGCCGAGTTGGAGAACGACTTCGAGGGCCTCAAGACCAGCCCAGAAGGAAGCACATCGCCATCTGTAGCGGGGAGCAGGAGGTCGCAATCAGACAAGTGAGCAAAACTAAACCTCCCCTACGCGGCCTTGCTGCGGGCGTCGATTAACTGCTACAAATTGGCCAGGCCGTTTAACAAGTGGTTTCCTTTTCACAAAGAGGTTTGTTGCCTTCGCCTCTTCGCTTCCATGGGATGTGTCCTGACTCCCGAAAATAGTTTAGAGCCAGTGAGGAGTTACTAAGAGACTCTTCCGAAGACGAAGTTGATGGCTCTACCATACACCACGCTTTTGACAAGATGTACGACAACCAAGACGGCTTTCCCTTCATCGTTGGTAACCGCAATGCTTCCATTACACACCTGCACCCGTCGCCTATCCAGATCTTCCAACTATGGCAAATATACATCAATAACGTCAACCCCTTGTTGAAGATCACCCATGTACCCACGGTCCAAGGGCTCATCATCGAGGCGAGTGCCAACCTCGACAAGATACCAAAGAATGTCGAGACACTCATGTTTGCTATTTATCTCTTGGCCGTCACTTCCCTTGAGGATGTCGATGTCGCCAAGATGTTTAACGAGCCCAAAACTGCTGTCTTGTCGAGGTTTCACACAGCTCTCCAGCAAGCCCTGGTAAACGCTGGCTTCATGCGGACCAGCGACACAATGGTTCTTCAAGCCTACATGCTCTATCTTGTACGAGACAGTCGTCCTTTTGCAGTCTCTCGACTGCGCTGACTCTTTACGTTGCAGATCGCCGTTCGGATGTTCGTCGACCCCAGACAAATTTTCTGCCTGGTCGGCATTGCTGTAAGGATAGGCCAGCGGATGGGCCTTCACCGGGACGCGGCAGCCTTTGGGCTGTCGCCGTATGAGGTTGAACACCGACGGCGTCTCTGGTGGACTATAGTCGGATATGACCGTCGCATAGGAGAGATGACGGGCTCAACGGTCACAGCCCTGTCTACCGCCGGCGACTGCAAACTCCCCCTCAACATCAATGACACAGATCTGCACGTCAATGGAAAGGACGCCCCGACCCCACATCAAGGCGTGACGGAGATGCTTTTCGTTCTCATCCGGACAGAGCTAGCTATGGCCATCAGCAGCGATACGGTGCGGGACGGACAACGACCTCACGCCGATAAAGAGAAGGAGTCCGCCTCAGGCACTGCCGCGGCTCGCCCCGTGCCCACGGTTCGCATGGCCGGACACGACCAGACCTACACCCTAGATGGCTTCTGTGCCCATATCGAAGGGACATACCTCAAGTGGTGCGATCCAAAGATACCTTTGCACTTCTTCACTCTCACGATGACACGGCAGGCGTTGTGTAAGATGAGGGTCATATCTTTCCTGGTTCGCATGGGCAACGGCGAGGCGACGACTCTGCAGGAACATGAGCGCGATACTCTATTTCTTGAAGCCATCCAGATGATCGAGTATGACAACATCGTTCAGGCAGCTGACAGTCTGCAGGGATACAAGTGGTACACTTATCTCCACTTCCCCTTCCCGGCGTACATGTTTTTGGTGACTGAACTACGGCACCGGCTCACGGGTCCGATGGTCGAACGGGCGTGGGATGCCATCGCAGAGAACCACGAGCGTCGCGGTCTGATGAACACTTTGCACAGCCCGATGCACATCGCATTTGGAAACCTTTTTATCAAAGCATGGGATGCACACGAGGCAGGACAGCAGCAGATCGGGAAACCGGTTCAGGAGCCCGTGTGGATTTCGAGGTTACGGCAGCGGGCAGAGAAGGTGGGCAAGAAGCAGCGCGGGGCTCGAGCTGGTCAGGATGGCGAAACTAGTCTCTCCTTGCAGTCTGCCAGAATGGCGCCGATGGGCAACAGCACGTCGCAGGTTGGACCGATGACGATGCCGCAGAATATGATGATGACGCCGCCATCCGCTACAGCAGGCACGCCGGCATTGGTACCCCCAGCGTCGGATGGTGGTGTTGTCGATATGGACTGGACCTATTTGATGCAGGGATACGATATGGATACGTACGCGGCTTTTGGGGGCGGGTTTGGTGGCGGCTTCCCCATGGGTGGGAATGGCATGGTCGGCCCAGGGATGATGGGAAACCCTGACGGAGGAAACATATTTGGAAGCTGAAGTCACTAGATCATCAAGGAGCGGTGAAGAAGCGAACATTCATACTTGATCTGAAGAAAGGGCGAGAGAAAAACAAACCTCTCTAGAAACCCATGGCCGACCAGCTAGCTACATCTCATGTAGAACTCAGCAGTTGCCACTCGATCCCTGGGGGCCCACCCAAGCGTCATCAATTACCAATTTGTCAGTCGAATTGCAGCTAGGTACTGACAACGTGCGATTTGTCGTTTCGTAGATGTGACCTTGGTTGCAGTTCTGCTTTCTCACGTACACATAGCTTACGTTCTGACCGCCCTCCAACTTCACATCCGCATTCCAAAGCGGGCGCTCTGCTGTATAGCCAGAAGCCGTCATGGGCTGCCCATTTTCTACGTCCCAGGAACCGAAGTCGGTGGTGTCGCCGACAATGTACAGGTTTTCACCGAAGTACGTTGTGGCGTTGACCAGAAAACTGACTGGCACTGTGCAGGATGTCGTCACGTTAGGAGCGCCGGCTGCAGAAGCGGGGATGTAGACGCCCGACGCCGAGGAGGCGGCGCACACGGCAGGCACCTCTGATGAGGCCGGGACCCAGCTCGGGGGGTATTGACCGGCACGGCGCTCTGCCATCGTGACGAAGGCAGCATAGGACCAGGTGAGGTCAGACGCTGAGAGAGGCTCGTGGGGTGGTGCTTTGTTGAACTGTTCAGCCATAGAACCGTTGATCGGCGTGTACTTCTGTACAACGGTCACGAAAGAGTCGGCGTACGCCGTGACAGCGCTGAGGACCTCGGCAAAATTCCCAGAAGTGTTACCATACTTTTCGTAAACCCCCTGCTCAGCCGAGGGGTACAGGTCGGCCAAGAAAGGCAGAGATGTCGAGTCGACTTTGATTTGACCCTGGGAATTCCATTGCGCCACCACGTCGTAGAGAAACTCCGCTGCTCCGAGCGTAATGAGATACCTGAGGTAAGACTGAGTTAGCCGTGTTGGCCGAACCTTGGCCAAGGCCCAACTCACCATGGGTTGCCGTTGAAGTAAATGTCTTCGGTATAACGGCCAAGGGCGATGCCCTGGTTTTTAGAAATGCCCTCATTGATGGGGTAGAGACTAGCGTTGCGGAAGGAATCGACCCAGACCTTGAAATTCGCCAAGGATCGGCTGTGACAGGGCTGAATGGAGGGATCCTCGCAGCTGGCTGTAATATCAAACACGGAAATTGATCCGAGCATGACGTTCGCGTCCTTGCCGGAGCGCTGCGTTTGGGTGTTGATGTTGGCTGTGTAGTACTCGCCATTCCAAAAAGAGTGAAGGAAGCACAGGACATCGGATGCCAGCTCACATCCACTGCACTTGACGCCAAGAGACGTCGCGAGCGCAGCACCCTCGACGAGCGATCGGTATTGATTCTGGATGGTGAAGAAGCTCGAGCCGGAGACTTCCTCCCATAGGTCGAAGCCTGTTGAATTCCTGGTCGTCTTGTTATGCCCCGAGATCCAGAACATGATGCCAAAAAGGGAGACAGAGGATGTGGTGCTTACCAGTATTGGCCGACGTATAACAGGTCGTTGGCGATGATGGGCCAAATAACTCCTTTGGCCTTGGATTCCTGTCCGTTCTCAGCCAGCCAACTAGAGTAAGTGATGAGAGTGATGGCCCTCAGAGCTGGACCGTCCCTCTGAGGGCGACCCCAGGCGTCGTTGAACCGAGCACCTTTGGCGGTGTATTTGGCCTCGCCCAGGCCATGGCCGGAGGGGAGGAAAGACCCCGCGGGGTTCGTGATGGTTTGCAGCACGGCCTGAGAATGGTAGTAGTCCTCCAGATAGACCTGGAGCTCCCAATTACCAAGGATGAATTCGTCCACGATCATTTTCATCGTCAGTGCAGCGTCTCTAGTCCAGGTCCAGAAGTCTTTGCGCAGCAACGGTGTCAGTGATGGGTTACAAGAAGAGCTGTCGTTGACAGAGGATACACACAGTTCGGGTCGGATTTGGAAGGACTGGCAACGACAATGCCAGCGCCAGCACCCTCGACCATGGATCCATTGGGACCGACATTGCTCAACGCGCTTCGAAGAGAGAGGGTTCTTTGCTGAGCGACGAAATCATCGAGGTTTGCTGCAGCGATACTAGTCGTGAAGCTGAACACATATAGTAGAACAGATCTCAATGTCATGGTAAGCGCGCGCAATGTGGATCGATCACAGCCGGACGGACGGTGGTGTAGTTTTCACAATGGTGAAGGCAAACGGGGAAGGAACTCGACCACGACATTGCGACGGGTCACCGATGGCTTTTGTTGCAATAATGATGCCGGCTGCAGGGCTGCCAGCTCGTATCGCGAGCTGACAGCCAAGGAAGAGCAGTCTAGCCAGAGTCCCTGTCAGAGCTTGAAACTGGCATCATCGTTCCGCAAAGTGTCGTTGGTTCGTCCCAAGTCTAGCTCGGGCAGGGAATGTGGACGTCTGCGCAGCATTCGCCGTGGGGTACGTTCGGGCATGATACAGACAGCATTGCCATCTCATTTCAGGGGATCGATTTGAGTAACCTTCGCCTGTAGTGTGCACAAGGACTTTAATCTGGAAACCTTAATACTACTATGCGGTTCTCCTGGCCAGCGGGCGGATATGTCTCCATGAAAACGAGGCGCAGTCTCGGCAATGCCGCTCCATCGCGGGGGAAAAGCCCGTACATATCCAGGGGTCCGTATGTAATATGGCAATACACACATACGTATGTGCCCAGAAACGCCGCGTCGCCACAGAAGTGGCAATTTAGATTGCACCGCTATTATTAGGGGGGTTCCGACGACTTCTGCGTCAGTCCACGAAAAGCTGTCTCTAGTAGTCACAAACAAGATTGTCAAGGTGTGTCAAAGTCTCAACCCCGTGCCTCACGTGACTCACTCAATGGCTGTTCGGAACTTTCGGTTATTCGATTCTTGACCATGGCAAGCGAAAAAAACCCTGTCACCCTCCGAGTAGTACACTAGGATTTGGGCGATTGACATGCAGGTAACGGTGAACACCTGGTGGGTAGTGGTTGCAGCGGAAGAGGGGAGGATGGGGGCCGTCTGTTCTCTTTGCCTGAGTTGCATCTACTGAGGCCCGCACCTCTCAGTTGCTTGTCAACCAGCCTCCGCTAAGACCCTGGTTTGCTCACCCTCACCCACAGATCGGATTGGATGAAGATACCTGCGGAGTATGAGTGCCACGATTTGCCTGGGTCCACCAACGCAAAGTCAAACCGCCTAAGAAGCTGCACACAACTGTCAGTACCTTGCTTCCTAGTTGACGACCAAAACCGATGTGAGGGTTTGACAAAGACTTACCTCAACATATACCTTGTTCAGCTCCAAGAGGGCCACCGTCTTGCCCAGGCATTGCCACTTCCCGTACTTGAAGACTAATTCCCATTGCGCCGTCATGGCCTTGAGTTGGTCATCTCCAGCCTCCAGCCACCGTTCCGGCCGGAAAACGTCTGCATCCCGACCATACACTGCCTTAGAGCGGAGCACCCCGAAAGCTGTCCAGCCGATGTCAGTTCCCTCGGGAATGCTCATGCCATGCAAGAAATCACCTCCTTTTGGCACGGTCGTCGACATGAGGCCTGTGACGGGTGGGTGAACGCGCAAGCCTTCCTTGATGACTGCCTGGAGGTAGAGAAGCCTGCTAGCTTCCCGATGAGTGACAGGCGACGAGATTGCACCTCGTTTAGCCGACTCTCGAACTTCCTCGACAAGTTTGCAATAGCACGAGGGGGACGTCATGAGATACAGCATCGTTGTTCTGATTGCGGTTGCCGTTGTGTCGGAACCGGCAATGATCTGAACCAGTGTCTCGCCTTCGGCCTCCTCTCTGGTCAGGCCGTGTGCAAGGAAGGACCCCAGCATGTCTCGCCGCTCTGCCATCTTGTCTGACGTGAGCCTGTCTGCGACGACCTTTTTCGCGACGCTAACATGAGACAACAACGGTCAGCAAGGTGTTGAGTTCATAAGAGAGAGAAGCTGGTAGCACAACCACATACGCTATGAACTTGCCGAATCCCACACGATCATGTTCTGATGGCATTGCGCATCGAAACAGAGGAGACTGCAGTATCCTTGCTAGTCCAGGAAACACGGTGAGAATCATCATGACTGGCATGCTCTCCTCTGTCATTTGAATATAGTGATGGACATCGGTGTCTTGTTCAAGGTATCCGAAATGATAGCCGAAGGCAAGAGAAGTAATGATGTCCAAAGTCAGGTATTGAACTTTCTTGCAGAGATCCATGGGACGAAAGAGTGTTTCTGTTGACAGGTACTTGTCCTCGATGAGTCGAACGAGTGATTGAATCTGTGCATCAATGGTAGATTCAAGACCTTCGTTTTCTTTGCCCGAGTACTGGTCCAACCCCCCTGTTAGCTGGCGCCGGTCGCGGACGAGTAGTGGCTTTTGGAGAGGTGGCCCAGGGGGGGGATCGAAATCGAACTTACACCAATGGCCATCTTGGCCCGCAGTTCATTATGTTGCTGGTCATCTCTCATGGAGATGATGTTGTCTCTGGTGGGGTCGAATCTAACAGCTCGGTAGAAGGCGGCCTTGAGGTATGGCGAACGAACCGCCCACATTCGACGCAGAAGTTCCGAGTCATTGGTTACCAAATCGTTGGGACCGATGCGGACGACCGGGCCTTGGGGGAAGTGTTCCCTGTCAGCAGCCTGTCGAAACCAAACGGCCCTCGTCCTTGATTGCCCGGTAGATTACGCATGTGTGTCTGAGACCTCCTACCACCACACAAACCACACATTCGCCGAAGACGAGCGGTGGGATGGCGAGGCATGGGGATCGATATGAGAGCAGTGGGAATTCACTCACCGTAGTCAGTACAAGCTCTTTCTAGAGCAAGATGCATCTGCCCATCCAGTGTGCTACGTAGCATCCACCACTTGCTAAAGGCAGCACTTGGTGGCCCGGGGATGTGTCTGAGACGGGCCCATGAACGGTAGTTCAACAAACCCAGGTATATCAAAAGGGCCGTAAACAGGAGAATCAGTAGGGTACGAATACCGGAAGGCTCTGCCACAGCAGTCATGTTGATGAATCGACCGACGGTGGGTGGACGAGCGGAGCGAGGCGAGGCGAGACCAGATCGTTCAGGTTTGGGGCAAGCGGAAAGGTAAAAAGAAGGAAGTGAAGTAGAAAGAAATGGCGGTTAGGCCGACTTGCAAGTACCTAAGTACGTATGGCAGGTAAGGTGGGAAGTCTGGTTAGAAAGTACCTTCCTTCAAGGTTCCCACCCGAACCACCAAGATGCCCAACAGATACCTAGATGAGAATGGAGGCAGGCGCGGTGGGTATGTAGGTAATTTGGTAGGTAGGCAAGACTCAGGTGGTGGTAATTTCCAGAATGGTGAGAACATGGTCAGAATAGGTATCCAGGCGTATTCAGTGGATATGCCAAGGAACCTACCTTCCTACCAGGTAAGTAGGCAAGGCTAGGTACCTTCCTAGGTATCTCGAATTCCCTTTGTTTACTTGAAGCTCTGTGGGATACATAAATCCTTTGTCACCAGCTTTGGCATGGAATCTGGTTGATACCCCCGGCGAAGACGGCGACGCAAATAATGGCACAGGAGCGAAGGAGGGGGGCATGTTTGCTCCTTGGGGGTGCAGCTTAGGTTGCTAGCCTCCGCCTTCGCCCTCCCCTCTCCCGAAATGGGAGTGCAAAATCCGACTTGTCATCTGCAGTGTCCCGTCCCGAAACTGGACCAGGCAGAACCAGCAAAACTGCCAAGAGAAGATATGGTAGGTAATGAGGTTACCTGGACACGTCTGATTCCTTCTGGACTATCGTCCGCCGCACACGGCTGATCAGGAGACAGTGTGGGTTTGCCAGCTGGAGTCCAGCTACCCACCGGGAGCTGTGTAGTCTCCATTTCCCCGTTACACTGGTGTTGCTATGCAAGGAGGGACTATGTCAGGCTCGGGGTTCACATAGAGGCCGAAGCGGCCAACTTGTTCGCCTCGTCGTCGGCTTCACGCCTATCCCTCTTTCATCTATTGGCGCTGAGAAGAGGACAGTGAGTAGCCACACAGCATGCCACATATGCTCGCCCTAGCAATCGCATGACGATACCCATCTACTGTATGCAGAGACCCGGCTCTTGAAGGGTTTCCGGCATCAAACAATACTGCGGTCGGTTTTCAAAACACCACCTGGACTTTCATTGCCGGAACACGGTCCCTCCCTGGCATACATACGCAGAGTTCGGTAGACACATGATCTACCCCAGTGCCAAAGACGATAACCCAATCGGTCGAAACCATAGGAGATGGACTGTAGATTACTCGTGAAACACCTTTTGTTTGGTTTGTACGTCGTTGAAATCGCAAGCTGCCATCACCCAGACTGCTCTAGTTGGCGTTGGAAGTCACTGGAGAACGTTCCGAAGAGTCGGTGGCTATTCGTTCAACCCCGTGTTTTACATACCAACCACGTTATCCTGAGGCACCGTGAATAATAGTTAGTCAAGCCAGATGCCCTTCGCTGCTCCCGAAGTGGCACAATGCTCGTGTAGCTGTGAGCCGAGGTGTCCGTTATGCACGACCTCTGGTACCACGAAACGGAGAGCTCGGCCTGATGAGGGAGCCAATGATTCGTATCTCCCCCATCAGAAGCACCGCACACAATTCGGCCCCTTCGATGATTCAGAGTTTATCCGCGACTGCCTGTGTTTAAATGTCTTGCAGCCGATAGAGATCAAATATCACCTCGACCCTTCTCACCTGCCCCCCTACTTTCTCAGCACCTTATGGGCACAGGAAGTCCGGAGGACTCCGCCGACTGATTTTACTCGTTTGAAAGGCAACGCTCCATAGCGTACGGCCAACCGCTACGCTGGTCCTCGGAAAAACAAGTGGTGGATGCACCACTTCCAAGCCATGGAGACGGAAGACCTGGCATTCAACCCAATGCATCAAGTCGAAACTGTGCTCGCCCCGGGTGCCAATTTAAACCTGGAAGCAGACGAGGTCAGTATCGAGGTTGTCCTTAGCCCTTGGTATTCTTGATGCTCGAGCAACCATGGCTAAGTGCTCCTCAATCACAGGAAATTGCCGAAACCGATATGCAAAGTGTCGTTGGCAGTGACGTGGACTCCGCCTTGGGAGAAGTAAGCTCCCATCTCGAGATTTTCTTCTTCTTTTTGACAAGTCGCAGTCTGAGGCGTGGCCATCTTCCACTGCTTCCCTGCGCTCGAGCATAGTACGGGCACGAGAAGAAAACGGTCGAATCTATCACGGATACAAGGATGGAAAATATGTTCTGCCAACAGATCAGGTATGTGCCTGGGTTAGCTCAAATGCGCTCTGACTTAATTTTGCCATCAGGAGGAACTCGACCGGCAGGGTATGAACTTGTGGAAGAAATGTCTACGACAGAGACGTTTTCTGATGGTCAAAACAGCATTTCAGTACCAGCTTTGTCAGTTGACGTTCGAAAACAAGCTCAGCTTCGCCCCTATTTGCCACCCACACAGAGTCTTGGATGTTGGATGCGGCATCGGTAAGTAGATGGCTTCGGGCTTCGCCTCCCACCGACGGTTAACAATCTCAAGGAATGTGGGCAATAGATTTTGGTGAGATAGATATCTTTCCTGCCTGACACGTCGTTCACAAGTTGAACCTTGACCAGGCGAGGAGCATCCCGAATCAGAGGTGATTGGCGTAGATCTCTCGCCAGTCCAACCGGGCTTGTAAGGCATGACATCTTGGGGTTCCCGCATTGCTCTAACACCATTAGCACGCCGCCCAATGTACACTATGAGATTGACGACCTCGAAGAGGACTGGAGCTTCTCGAGGAAATTTGATTACATTCACTGTATGATGATGACGGGCGCTTTCAGGGACTGGCCGAATTTCCACCGGCAAGCATTCGAGTCCGTCATCACTCAAATAACAGACCCCGGTTCTTGGTATCAGTGACAACTGACCCGTACACCAGGAACCTGAATCCCGGGGGGTGGTTGGAGATCCAGGATATCGACTTCCCCATGAGATGCGACGATGGAACAATCCCACCGGAAAGCGACCTTGGAAGATGGAATGCCCTTATGATGGAAGCTGGTAGGAGATCAGGATTCCATCTGGATACTTGTGGTCGCGCAGCAGACATGATGGCAAGTGTGGGATTCGTCGACATCGTGCGTTTACCGTTCAAGTGGCCGATCAATCAATGGCCGCGAGATGCTAGGCACAAAACGCTTGGTCTTTGGACAGAGGCCAATTTTAGCATTGGTCTCGAGTCCATGACGCTCGCCCTGTTCACCCGGTTTATGGGCTGGAGAAAGGAAGAGGTCTGGGACTTCACGGCCAGAGCTATTGCAGAGTGGCGAGACATGAGAAGGCATGGCTACTTCGACGTATATGTTACGTACGGCAGGAGACCATGAGTTGTTGTTAGAATACCATCATAGTTCGGCATAATCAATTTTTATTCGGAAGCGAACGTGGGTGATTGTATGGAGTTGTAACTGGTTTCAAGGCCAGGTGCTTTGCGGCAGGTTTCTCTCTCTCTCTCTCTCTCTCTCTCTCTCTCTCTCAGGCCGACGGTGCTCGTCCCCGCAGAAAATACTTCGGAACCGACCGTTCGCAATCACTAGCGTACAGAGCGTTGCTTGGGCCCCATCGGCCAAGTGTTCTTAACGAACATGGTGGTAACGGGGCTCGTGCAGCACACTTCCCGTCGTAGAGGATAGACTTCTGTGCCCATACAGTCACCCGAGGGAGGCATACATGTACCCTTGTGTTGTAAAACTCTTCTCGGATGTTATGTTCCATGGTGTCGGCTTCTTGCCTCGTCAGACCCATCAGCGGCCGTCTGACGAGTACGGCGCAGAGCTGCGAGGGTACATTACTGCTGCGGAGGAGACCGATCTCTCGATGGTTCCAGTGTCTAGCCCACGGCCCATAGCCCACGGCCCAATAAGCAGTTTATGATTCAAGCAGTAAATGTTATAGAATCCAACAGTTTTCAGGATCTTGGGCAGCACAGCGGTGATCTCTAGACTTCAAGCAAAGCTAGCCTTGAAGGTACGGACGAAGAGATCCATGAACTTGGCCGGGGTATCATCTTCAGATATGGTGCCGTCACAGCTGATCTGAACGCCGACTTATCGGAACTCAATACAGACAGACTCCAGGCTTGAGGTTTCTTTTAAGCCATTAGAGGAGCATCGGCCATGTTAGAACTGGAGTCTTACTGGTGCGCTGAAGCAATAAGCTTGACCGGATCTCGCAGGGTGAAAAAATTAGGTCTGAGTATAGCAAAGACCAATTGTTCTCTGTGTCGTCGATCCTCGCTACATTCGAGTGGGCAAAAGAGGTCTGTATCGGCGAGATGTCTACGCTTATCACATGCGTGCTGGGGAATTTGTCGGCAACTAAAGATAAATTCCGGCCAAAAAACCATTTCATGACCCAGCTTACTACTACCAACGGGCCTATGCCTGTGATAGCATGTAATATATTACTTTCGTACTAAAAAAAAAAAAAACAGCGTCACAGTATATATGCAGCATCTTTTACGGTGCGGCTAGAACACTAAAGACGCGAACAAATGGGTCCCACTTTGGGCTTGAGGCGACACTGCATGTACCTAGGTAGGTACCTTGATTACTAGCGGTTAGCCCACCACATCCTTAAGTCGCGTCAAACGCTGGACCGCGTTTGCGCGTCGCTCCGTCCAGGACCTTTCTCCCTTGTGCACATTACTGACTGTCGTAGGCATTAAGTATACTTCGCCTTGTCTCCCCGTCTTGGCTTGCATCGCCTGAAGGTCCTCTCGACTTTGCACGAACGGCAACTCTCGATTCCGCCTTTCGGCCGCCGCATTCCACCCGGCAACCCCACTGGAGGTAGCCTCCGGCTCGAACCAGCCGCGTCCTGCCTTATCCTACGACAGGATCGCCTTTTGTATCCCGTGAGGACAGTCGACAAACGTGAAAACGCGTCAAGATCTCTCTAGCAATGTACCTCCCACGGTCCTTGATATCTAAACTTTACCTCCACCTACAACATACGCGGCATCCACTCTCGCCACCCGTCCTCGTTCTTGTGGCTCTCGAACCCGATGCCCTTTGCGCATGTCGAATTTTGACCCGCCTACTCAAGCACGACTATATCCCTCACAAGATCCAACCTGTATCTGGGTATGCTGATCTCGAACGCGCCGGCCGGGACCTGGTTCGACCCATGATGGACAACCATGGAGGTGGTGGGGGAGTGGTCGTGTGCCTCGGTGTTGGGGGTATGGTCGATCTCGGCACCTTGCTCGGACTGGAATCCGAAGGAGAGGAGGTCACTTTTGGTGGGGTGGAGGTCTGGGTGATGGATTCCCACCGTCCTTGGAACCTGGGCAATATCTTTGGTGGCTTTCCTCTGGGACCCGCTGCGGAGGGCGCAGGTCTACAAGCACGCTGTCCTCCCGGGGTGTCTGCGGGCCGCATAGATCGGACTTATAAGCCCGGCCAGGGAGGTATCGTCGTGTTCGACGACGGTGATATCGAGGATAACCTAAACACTGAAAAGGAGGCTTATATCGCCCTACTCGATATGCCCGAGATCGAAGACGACGGTGAGGATCTGGGCAACGAATATGACGAAGACGACGAGGACCTATTTGAACACCCTGCACGTGCTGGTCAGAAGCGCAAAAGCTGGCCCGACCGCGACGATGTGGATGACTCAAGCGATACAGGTGACCGGGCGGCGCAACGCAGAAGGAGCAACTCTGTGGGTATCCCCTCAGTCAGTCACTCACAAGCAGTTCTAACAAGCTGCAGTCTTCTCCTCTACCGTCCTCACCACAACGACCAGCCCACAGGGGCCTTGTGTCTCTTCGCGATGCCGGAGTGGTTCTTTCCAGTGACCCTTTGGAACCTCCGTCTGCCGCTCAGCCTCCACCTCCGCCATCCGCGAGTACCCTGCGTCGACGTCTCCTGCGTCTCCGAAGAGAGAAGGAGGGGGTTCTCCGCAAGTACTATCAAATCGGGGCCTCATTTTCGGAGCCCATATCCTCCATGATGTATTCATTGGCCTCAGAGCTGGGCCGCGAAGACAACGATTTGTTGTGGCTGGCCATTGTTGGCGTTACCTCCATGGAGCTCTATGGCAGGTCTTCTGCGGGCATTGCAGTTCCTGTCCGCCACTCAGACAGAGGACAAGGGAATGGCTGGATGGGTGTGCGCGGGGCTCGGATTCGCCAACTACTCCGAGATGAAGTGCGGCGTTTGAATCCCCCGGAAGTAAGCAATTCTCGCGCGACGGCCGAGAATTCGGGTATCATTCCAACCACTGCCCGAAGTCCTGATGACACGAGCATCCGACTTTCTCCGGAACCCAAATTTCTACTCATTCGACACTGGAGCCTCTACGACAGTATGCTCCATTCACCCTATCTCTTCGCTCGGCTGAAGACGTGGAGTGAAGCAGGCTTGAAGCGATTGCACAAGCTCTTGGCCAAGATGGGAGTCAGCCTCGTCCAATGCAAGCAAAGCTATACCCATATGGACATGATTCTCAAGCGAGAGCTTCGAGCTAAGCTTCTCAAGTACGCGTCACTCTACAACTTGGACGACATGGTCCCTTCAGTCGACACTGATGGCCGAGACCGCGCTGGAGCCAAAGATGGATGGGGCTTTGTTCGGAGCTGGGGCTGGCGAGCGACGCTGAGCGCACAAGATGTCGGCGTAATCATCGGTGCTATCTTGGAAGTGGGAAAACAAGCAGATGCAACAGAGCTGGGGCATTCGACCAAGGATTCTCAGACTGAAGACGGCGATGACGACGAAATTATTGTCGCGCAAGGCGAAGAGTGGGTTGGACGTTTCTGGGAAGCATACGATGCCCTTGAGAAGTGAGTTACTCGCCTCTAGCTTGCGTGCGCTCTCCTACTGACTGGGTCGATAGCATCGATGCTCTCAAGGCAGGACTTCCGACTGCTCAGTTTCTCCACCGTGCCATCTACCGTACCGGCACGTCGCTGATCAACAAAAAGCAAATCAAACATCTACGAGCCTTCCGCATGTGTGTGGTGAAAGAAGGTCCCGATGTTCCCGTCTTCGGTCACCCGGCTGCACTCACCAAGCTTGCCCTCTGGATCGGTGAGGCGCTTGTCGAACAGGAGAAAGACACGACAGGTCGCCTGTCTCATGGCGGTCGTGGCACGCCCCTTGTTGTCGCCAGTCTCAACGATACGCGGGGAGTTTATCTCGTCGTTGGAACGGGCGGAGGCGGAGGGCCAGACACGACCTTCCTTGACCGCGAAGCTGCCAAAAAGCGGCAGGCGGCTAAAGACGAATCATCCAGGAGGCGAGAAGAATCCCGACGTACCAAGCAGAAGATCCGCGAAGAGAAGCGAGCCGCCCTGCAATCGGCCGGCGAGGACGACGAAGGCGAGGACCAGCTTGACACAGAGTCTGAGGCGTCGGACGGCTCTAATTCGGACTCGGACTCGGATGAAGAACCGACGCGAGAGAAGGGCTACGGCCTGAATCGGTTCGGATCTGCCTTTCAGGAAGTAGTAGCAGAGACGAACGCCCGTGTTCGGATAGATAGTTTCGAACACTGTGTGGTTGAAGTGAAGAAAGAGGACTTGGGAGGGTTCTTGGAGAGCTTAAGTATGAAAGCCGTGGTCGGCTAAGATATACCATGGGGGGTTATGCCGGAGAGTAAGGCAGACAGATAGGCTCTCTACAAGGTGAGGTGTATGACTGCTTCTGCGGCATGCTCAGGGCCTGTTTATCTTGACAGGGCCTGCCTGGAAGGAGCCAGCTTGACGAACATGGACACGATTCTTCTTTTGTAATCACCTTTCTTGTTAGAAAGGCTGGGTGGATTGCAAGTTAGTGGGTGGAAGACAAGGCGTTGAAGGCGTGCTAAGCTGTATCTTTGTCTTCGTTGTCTCAGTCTTCCAGCCGAGGTGGTGAGTGACGGCTATTCAACTGTAGCAAATTGAAGACTATTGCATATATTCCCAGGCGGCTCGTTTGTCTAGGTTGGGCTGCAACGAGGGCCAGAAGAAAGAGGGCCAGAAGAAAATATGGAGCAGGCTGGTCATGTTTTGTGAGAGATCACTCACAGCTGATTCCATCAATATTCAACTACCGAGCATGATCCAGAGCATGCCAATTTCAGGCACATGATAGGCTGGCATTCCAAGGTAGTCGTGGCAAAGCGTCAGCAGAGTGCGAAAGGAACGCAACTAGGAGCTCTCCAGCTGTTTCCCCTTTCGGTGCTATTGTCAGCACTTTGAATCCTGTTCGTCAGCTGGTAGCTTTATAAACCCGTGCAGTCCACAGCAAGTGGCCTAGGTACTGCTTCACCCACTATCTTGCTTCCCAGCTGACAGCAGACTGTGTTCACCACTCAGGACGCAACAATGCCCAGCCCGAAGCCTTGGGCCGATGGACCTTTCGCCCTTCTCAGCAGCTCGATGGCCGGTGTCAAGGTTTGTGAGCCAACTATCCTGTCCATGGCTGACAAAGCTGATGACTTTGATGTTCAGAAAGATGTGAAGACCAGAGGGTCAGATCGCATGGCTGAGGACATGATTGTTATCCACAATCTCATCATCCGCATCATCAACACTGTGTACCTGCAGTGTGTCAACGTGGGACATTCTCCCGACGACGTGCAGGATTTCGTTTCGTATGCATTAGAATGGGGCAAGATGGTGGAAGAACACCACCATACTGAAGAAACAGAAGTTTTCCCAGAGATTGAGAGGATGGCGGGAGTGCCGGGCCTGATGGCAGCCAACGTCCAACAGCACGAAGCTTTCTCTAGTGGGCTGTCTGAGTACATGGAATTCCTGAACAAGGTCCAACGGCACGAGGAGGCCTATACTGGGGAAAGGCTAAAGAGCATTATCGACAGCTTTATGCCAGTTCTACGGCAGCACTTGAGCGACGAAATTGAGACTCTGCTCAAGCTCAGGGACTACGACTGCGACTGGGAAGATTGGTTCGACAAACTGGTAAAGAGACTGCTCAGCAAGAGTAGCGACCCTCGCCTTAAAACGACGACAATCCCACTGCTTCTCACGAACCGGGACAAAACATTCGAGGACGGAGTGTTTGCATGGTGGCCTGCGCTGCCGTGGTTCGTACAGATACTGTTCCGCTGGGTTTTCATCCCCACACACAAGAGATGGTGGCGGTTTTCCTCCTGCGACGACCAAGGCATGCCCAAAGACCTACCCTTTGCATGAGATCGCTGTGAGAAACTTCGATTACCTTTTGGACAAACAGAGTATTTGTAGACGGATTCTTGTTTGTTAGAAAAAAAGACCATTACAGCAATCCCAAATATATATAGTTATAGCACTTTTTTATAATTTTATAAGTATACTAGAATTATAAAATATTTTAAAAACTAAATAAACTAATATTACTAACTATTATGTTTCTAATAATATACTAATAATTTCTGATTAGGTTATATACTTATATAATAGTTTAAATATAGATATAAACTATTAATTACTTTATATAATATAAGTTCAAATCGCTTTAAGCTTAGTAGTAGGTACGTTCTACTTAGGCGCTAGGTAGGTAAGGGTCCTTGGGCACACATTACATAGGCCTTCCACCGCCAACTTTCCCAAGCAATCATCGGGTCCCACCTACCTACCTAGGTAGCCTCCCCCCTCTCTAAGTAGGTACCATAGTAGATAATAGTGTAAGCATCCAGCAGGGCCCTCTATTTCTTTCCCCTCCCCCGCCTGTCCTACCTTTCTTGTGTAGCTAGCCTCGTTCTCGTCCTCGCCTCCGTCTCACGCGCTGGTCCTTGTCGCTATTTCACGATACCAACGGTTATTTCTCTCTTTGAGCATCTCCGATATACGCTACTGCCCCGCTGCCTCCCCGAATCTTCGCTCCCGTCGCTGCTACTGTCGCCCTCCCAAACACAGCCACGAGACCGTTAACCGCCGACGCTGCCCATAACCGCTGGCTGGTCGCAACTAACCCGCTGCCGGTGCCGCACGACGCAGTTCGACAGTCCAGCACGCGCGCGCCATCCTCGAGCTCGTCTATTGCATTCAAGGCCGTCTTTTGGCATTTGGCCTGCCTCCGTGGCTTCTAGTTAGTCATGGGCAAATCGTGAGTTGCCCCCCCAGCAGCTCGTATTTCACCGTGACTTGCCTCACGAGCACGCATGGCGTCCTCGGGCCTGCGTCTTTTCTTGGCATCTACCGGGGGATTTTGCTGACCAGACGTTCGCCTCATAGTCAGTCCAAGCTCTCTCAGGAGCAGCTTGCTGAACTCCAGAAGTCTACCCACTTTGACAAGAAGGAGTTGCAACAGTGGTACAAGGGTATGTTAATCCGGGACACCGACGCATGACACTGGTACTTGTCACGGACGACGACCGATATTTTGCAGAGCCCATCGCGTCACTTCGGGACCGCCTTCTGACCTGACTTCCAGGCTTCCTCAAGGATTGCCCAACGGGCATGCTCACTAAGGAAGAGTTCCAAAAGATCTACAGGCAGTTCTTCCCATTTGGCGATCCAAGCTCATTTGCAGATTATGTCTTCAACGTATTCGACAGCGACAAGTCAGGTAGCATCGACTTCAAAGAGTTTATATGCGCCTTGAGCGTCACGAGCCGTGGGAAGATGGAGGACAAGCTCGATTGGGCGTTCCAGCTGTACGACATTGACGGGGATGGAAAGATCAGCTACGACGAGATGCTCAAGATCGTCGAGGCTATATACAAGATGGTGAGTGGCGTGCTCGCTACTGGGGAGTCTCCGGCTTTTTGCCGCCAACATTGCGCCCATTACTACGTTTCGGAACCTTGCGTGCTCGTCCTTATCAACGAAGATAACTGCTGACATTTTCGCGTCTGCTTCTAGGTCGGTTCTATGGTCAAGCTACCTGAAGACGAAGACACTCCCGAGAAGCGCGTACGGAAAATTTTCCGCATGATGGATAAGGATGAGAACGGGAGCTTGGACATGGAGGAGTTCAAGGAAGGAAGTAAACGCGACGAAACCATCGTATCCGCCCTGTCTCTCTACGATGGCCTAGTGTAAACGAGCAATCCTCAATGGCTGGGTTTTATTTATATTTTCCTTTTTTCTTTTTTCCCCCTGTCTATTTCTAGGTATCTCTTTCGAGGGCGGAAGGGTCCAGACGAGTTGTGCAGTTGCAATGTGTGATTTTCTTTACCAGGGCTAAGCAATGACGGAATTCACGGGCCTATAACGACCCAGAGTGCCTGCTGCGATTGCATTTTTGCTCAACGCTCGCGCGACTTGGTCATTACATAGCTCGGCGTCAAACGGCCCGAGGGACGAAACGTGGCAGTCCTAGCATGCCAATAGACATATCGAGGCCGCACCGATCCGTCTGGGAATTGAGGCCAGCCTTTTCGACAATCACTCGGCTGGCCTTAGCGGTATGAGAAGACGTGCTTCCAGCTCTCTAGTGGCTACATCAGACCCGAGGAGGAAGGCTCCGTTCGCGAGGATCACTGACCAAGGAATGATCACTACAACGAGGAACACCGTGAATGACTAGACTCATCAGCTAGATTGACGGGGTTTTCTCGACCGACGCTCCCCTTGGCGGTGATGTGTTACAGAGTCGACTGGCGCACACACCTTGCTCCTGGATATTAAGCGCACCATGATCCAAACCAACCTGTGCTACGCAAGCTTGTGGAGTAATTACGAAACCCAATGACACACGACTACAGTTTAAAAAAAAGGGCATCTTGAATATCCGATCAATCGGATGACCCATAAGCCTTGGCGACCTCACTCTTGTACTTCTCCAGGATCTTCTTGCGCTGCAGCTTCTGGGCCGCCGTAACCAGGTCCTATGCGGTGTCAGTCAAGCATGTAAGATTAGGAGACAAGATGCTTGTGGCAGACTCACATTTTGAGGTGTCCACTCCTCGTCAGACAAAACCACGCCCTCGATGATCTCAATGCCAGAGAGGCCGCCCTGGCGGCCAGCATTCTGCAACTCTTTGGTAACGGCGCTCTGCAGCTTCTTGTCGTGGACGAGCTCCTCCAGCGTGCTCCCCTTAACGCCGATGCTCTGCGCCAACTTGACCAAAGCGGGTTCGGCGGGAACAATGATCGCAATGGGCTTGGCCTTGTTGGCATCGGCATATACGCAGATGTTTGCTACAACAGCCGATGCCCGGTAGATCGACTCGAGCTTCTCCAGTGCAATATACTCGCCATTGAGAGTCTTGACCAAGTTCTTCTTTCGGTCGATAAGCTTCAAGTGGCCGTTACCGTCGAATTCTCCAACGTCACCCGTCTTGAACCAGCCATCCTCGGTGATGGCCTCCTTTGTCTCCTTTGGGTTTTCGTAGTATTCATCCATCACAGATGGTCCGCGTATCCAAACCTCGCCTTGAGGGTTGGGTTTATTACTGGCAAAATAACCGGCTTCAGCGAAGTCTACCAATTTGACCTCAATCGACGCAGGCATGGCTCCCATATTGTTGATGTTCCATTCCAAGGGATTCATAAGGCAGCCCATTGCGGTAGTCTCGGTAAGTCCGTAACCGATGATCATCGGTGCAATGGCCATCGAAATGAATTGCTGGGTTTCCTTGGCGATGGGACCACCTCCGTTCATGCACAGCTTCAAGCGTCCACCGGTCGCCTCCTTGAGCTTCTTGAAAACCACGGCATCGAGCACACCTGCACCTGGTAGGCCAGCATTCATCAAGTTTGTCTTGAGAGACAAAGCGTTCCAGAAGAGGTTCTTGACAATCGGGCTGCCGGCGTTCACCTTGGCGATGATTCCCTTCTTGACAGTCTCCCAGACTGCGGGCACACCGACCATGACAGATGGTTTGAATTCTCTGATATCACCGGCGCAGTTCCGCACCGAATTGTCAGACAGGGTCTTGGGATTCCCGTAACCCATGGTTGCGCCCCAGTATAGACAGGCGTTCTCGAAGACAAACTCGAGAATGTGGGCGAGCGGAAGATAGGTTAAAAGACCGTCACCTGGTCCAATGTGCGGCTGCACAACGACACTGACACCGGCGACTTGGTTTTACATCAGCTAAACTGAAGCTGGCAGAGAGGATAGAAGCGACTTACCGGCAGCTACAACAGCCTTATGCTTCAGAGGAACACCCTTGGGTGTGCCAGTTGAGCCCGAGGTGTACATGATGCAGCAAAGGTCCTCAGGGGCAGGAGGAACAGGGTCAACGTTGTCTTCCTCCCCGAGCTTGCGCAACTCTTCGAAGCTCAAAATGGTGATTTCGGGGTGGGCCGACTTGAGCTGATCTAGATGAGCCTGCTGGACCTGGTTCTGGTTGTTCCAGATTACGTAGCGAATGTCCTTGGCGTCATTGAGAACATTGACTAAGGTGGGCAGGAGATGAGGGTCGAGAAAGATGGCCTTAGCAGCAGTAGCAACCATGGAGTACCTCAGGCCCTGCTCACCCAGTGTGTCGTATGCCGTCACAACGGGCATGGACTGGGATGCAGCACCATGTGACATAGCAAGCCAGTGCGCGCTAGTAGCTGCATAGACATGTACACGATCACCCTTGGACATGCCCAGCTTGCGCAGACCAGAGCCGAGCTGGAGAGTGAGACGCTCATACTCGTGGTAGGTGACATATTCGTAAGGGCTCAACTCAAAGTATGTCCACTGCTTGTCGACCTCATGCTCCTCGCCGTCCACCATTTTCTTGACTTTTTTCGTTTCGCGGTGGGTGGTGATGAGCTTACGCGAGCCCAAACATTTAGCGTTGCCATACTTTTCGGCGCTCGACTTGACGAGCTCGTAGGTCGTGGTGATGTTGCCGCCGGGGAGGGTGATCAGGTCAGGAACAGCTTGTGGCAGTCGACGGGGCAAAGTCTCGCCCTCTTTAGATTCTGCGCCGGGAGAGGGGACGGAGAAGGGGCCCTTGGCTTGCATCCTGGGAAGGATCTCGAGCTTGGACTTTGGCGGCGAGGAAGCCATGATGGTTGAACAGAAGCGAGCAGGAGGCGACTGCTACCACCTTGCAAGACGAAACAGTTGAGGAGCTTTGGGAAGCTGTCTGCAAGGCGACAGTGGCGGACAAGACCAGCAGGTTGTCGATTGGCACCGCTGATGCTGTTTCTCTGTGAGGTCAAGCAGGGTCTTCGGTCGATCGTCGCGGTTGGCAAAGTGATTGATCCGAATATCCCAGGGTAGCTGGTGGGGGAGAGGGGACGAGGGGACGATGGCACGGAACGTGGGGATTGAGACGAAGGATGGGATGAGGATGCTCAATGGGGAGGAAGGGGTATTTGAAGTAGGTAGGTACAGGGTTGGAAACAGACAGACTCGACGAGAGGAGCTCCCAATTGGGAGGGGAGTTCCTTGGCTGGTGGTATTAAGGCATACCTATCCACAGGACTACCTACCTAAGGCAACTAGGCAATATGTCGTCCAGGCACTACTAGTACAGATACTTACCTGCTGCCTAGGTAGCCAGCCACCAAGGTAGTGTAAGGTTCCCTTAGTGTGTCCATTCCATTTCCGTAGAAGGGAAAGTGGACCTCCACAAGTATCAAAAGCCAGAGCTTCAAGAGGTATCTTTCACAGTGCGCAAGCTAGTAAGCCCCTGTCGAACACACGATGAGCTCAATGATTAATCCATTCAACTATACAGTGTATCTCCTGGGATGAGGATTCGCAGTGTACTAGCCCAGGTCCTGGGCAGACGCAGTCTGGAGAAAAGGGTGGGGATGCAGGATGCATGCAGGACACCAGTCGGTCCCTCTTGGCAGCGTTAGCGACCAGATTTCTATTGGAGGTGTGTTGAGCAGCAATCAACCCAGCTCTAGCCAAACAATTCAAACCTACCAACAGAAATCTGACGCCCAAGTCGCAACCTTCAGCCCTTGGAGTGGGCTGGATCACGCTTGCTTTCATGGCCATGCAGAGCCAGGAAATTTGACCCAGACCTCATCACGGAATACCAAGACCGAGCCCAAGCCCAATGAAGTTGTCAGGAGAGTCACAAAGCAAGGTAGTGGACTGCCACGCCTTGGCGAATGTTTGGCGTGTCCGTTAAAATTGTTCACTGGCCAACTTGTCTTAGCCCTGACACTTCCACCTGTAGCATTTCGAACGTTGGTATTTTTTTCCTTCATATCCCCTTTAGCTACAGACTTTTGATCATGTAAGATCTGCTACTATTAGGTAGGTAAGTAGGTCGCCTTTAATGCTATTAAGAAAATTGAATAAAAGTAAAGTAGTTTTGTTTTATCTATTTCATTATAGTTATACTATTAAACTACTTATATAATATATATATATATTAATTAATAATTAATAAGTAAATTTTTTTAACTTAGTTTTTAGTTAAATTACTTATATTACTATACCTAAGATATAAACTAGTATATTTATAAGAATGTAGTAACTATCTCAGTTAAAATCTAGCATTTATAATATATTTAAAGTAGTTTAACCTAAAATAGTACTGAGTATGCTGATAGACCGCTGTAACAGAGGCTATTGCGAGAGCAATTCGCGCATGAAAAATTGCGATGGTGTCAATAGGATCAATACACTGCTACGTGTATCCTAACGCTGCTTTGCGGAGTTTCCTGTTTTACTCCCCATTGTCAGATAATCAAACGTATGACAATATAGTTCTCTGTTCTCAACATGACCTCGCCGCTCGCTGCTGCGAAAAAGCAGCTGCGGCTAGTAATGAAGGACAGACTGGCCGGCATTCCGACCGAATCGGTCAAGAGCCAAAGTAAGCCATCCCACACCCAAGTCATCCATTTGCGAATCTAATAATTCGCAAAGGCCGCACCGTACTTGAGACTCTCAAGACATTCAAACCGTATTTGGAGGCTCAACGAGTCAGCATCTTTTTGTCAATGCCATCTGGTGAAATTCAAACAGATCCCATCGTGCGCCATGCTCTATCAACAGGGAAACAGGTCTACGTCCCATATCTCCACAAATCCCTGTTACCTCCTGAAGAGACGCCACCAAGAGTTATGGACATGGTCCGCCTTCGCGACCTTCGAGACTATGAGTCTTTACAGCCGGACAAATGGGGTATTCCCAGCGTCGACCCATCAACAATTAGGCAGAGGGAGCGTATCCTTGGCGAGCCAGGTTTCGACGCCACGGATGTCGTCATCTTGGATCTCATGTTGCTGCCCGGAGTTGCGTTTGACATCGACGACGGTTCAGGTGCGCTCCGGAGACTTGGTCACGGAAAAGGGTTCTATGACTTGTTTGTTCGACGGTACATGTCCAAGCACAGTAGCTCTTCGGCAGCGGCACAGCAGCCTTTGTTACTCTATGGCTTGGCTCTGGCGGAGCAATTCCTCTCTCAGCCTTCAGACAGGGCAGTACCCGTGGCCGAGCACGACCAGCCGCTGGATGGCCTCATCCTTGGCAATGGCGAGGTCAGGAGGCCGGCGGACAGTCCCCATAGCATCTAGCAGTCTTACCACATCTCCCACCGCCAGGCTTTCACGCTGACAATCAATCCATGGTATCGGAGTTGTGTCTGTGTATATCGTCTCAGAACAATCCCTATCGTCTCAGAACAGTCCCTGTCGTCCCAGTAAACTTGTTTCCGAACATTCTCTCGCTAGCCTGACAGACTTTGGATCAGCGATACGTTGTCGCCCTTTAACAGTATTTGGCCTGCCTCCATGTCAGCAATGTCAATTTTGACTCGATGCGCCGAATCACCTACCCAGCTGCCGCCGAGCCTCCTCTGAATTTGTCTTCGTAACTTGCTTCACTTCGACGGCGTCATCGATGACCAGGTTCATGAACTCATCGAAACCCTATGGTTGCCTGAGTTAGCGTGTTATGCCTGTGCATGATCTTTCCAGCAGCGACATACCCTGATCTTCCCTTCGATTCGAATGGACAACTGCTCGTACAGCCAGATCTGCACGGTGGTATGCTGCCTGTCAAATGGCCGTTAGAGAATTGTACCTCGAACGTAGCGTAGGGTGTTTACTGGAGCAGCCTGAAAATGAAATTGATGGGCGGAAGCAGAACTCTGCGGCCGCCGCCTCCACCGCGTCCAGTCATAGTCGGGGATCTGGGCTGACACTCTGGCAATGCCTTTTTGGCGGTCTTGTCGCGGTGATGGTTGGCCGGTCGCGTGCAGTTTGGTCGGGGATACCTATGTTCTTGGGGCAATTCGTTGTCACCGCGCCATCGAGACTGAGGCTGCGTGAATAAGTGGAGCCCAGTCGGGCAGTCGGTCCATAGGTAATTACCTAGGCGGTAGCCCGGTTGCTGTCAACCCCGCCTCCACTATTGATCTGGACGGAGTTGGCAAAACAATGTTCCACCGAGCCGTACGGCGGATGGTCTAGGTAGGCAGGCACCTGGGAACCTTGCCGGGGGGGGACCTTAAGTAGATAAGTACTACCTACCTATAATAGCGTTACCTAGATGCCCAGGTACCTAGGTAGGTACTAATAGGTGCGACGGGACCTAAACTTGGGAGGTACCCGCCACCTTCAACCTATTAAAAACTTGGGTGGACTCTTTGTGCTCCAATCCGCCCGCTGTCCCGCCAGCCTGACTGACGTTTTATTTCCTTTCGCGACCTTCCTCCTCCTCCCCCTCCATCCGCCAATTTTAGACGTCGCCGCATCGCCTTGATAGCCCCCAAACTGCGACATCGCCGGCTTAACGCTCCTTACGACCCGAGAACACCGACGGCCGCCTTACGCGCGAATCTCTCGCTGTCCGACTAGTCTGCATCACTTGCGTCCTCCCGTGGCCGTAATCTGCAGCGCGGCTGCCACCTCTCCTTCATCACGAACACGCCTCGCCTACTCGCCGGGCGACTGATCAAAGTCATCAACGCTACCCGGCTGCTGCAACATGGCCACGAACGGGATTGAAGAGCCCTTTGCGCCCGGGGATGTGCTGGCGGCTATGGTTACCATGCGCGGCGGCGAACAAGAGACCAAGAAAAAAGCACACGCGTATCTAGAACGTTTTCAGAAATCTGTCAGACCCCTCAAAATTGGGATAACTTTTAGCGCATTGGACTTGTGTTAACATACACCACAGAAAGATGCTTGGGGTACCACTATTGGCATTCTCCAGTCCGATGCAGAGCCTGAAGCGAAGCTCTTTGCAGCCATCACTTTGCGCGGAAAGGTAGTGTTGTGGTCTTCACGTCACGATGGCCAGCACTGCTGACGAAGTATTCTCCCAGATCACTTACGACCTGACGACGCAAGTCTCGGACATCGAGTTACCCGCTCTCCGTGACCAAATACTCCTCCTCCTCAAACATTCTTCCTGTGGCCCCAAACCTATACGAGTACAACTTTGTGTTTGCCTGGCGACACTGGCGGTGCAGATGAAGGACTGGAAGGACGTCCTTCCTACAGTCGTTTCGTCCCTTGGCGACAGTGTTGGTAGCCATGCAGCGATCCTCGACTTTCTGCGCGTGCTGCCCGAGGAGGTGACCGAAGGCCGCAAAATCACCCTAACTGTACGTGGATAACGGAAATACCGACCGGCCTCATCCTCCTTTCGACGTGGTTTGCTGCACCGACGTCAACAGGGATCATAGTCTAATTGGCAATGACAGGAAGAAGAGCTTTCCCAGCGAACCAAGGAACTGCTGGGTGACAACACGGACCAGGTCATTCAACTGCTCATCAACTACTCTCAGTCATCTGGTAAGCCGCTTGATCCATGGCAGACTTTCATTCAGCAAGCCCGGCTAACACGTCACGCAGCCTCTGCTGCCCAAAATCCCCAGCTTATGGAGTGCATCACCTCCTGGCTTCGCGAGGTTCCAGTCAACACCGTCGTCAAGTCTCCTCTCCTTGACGTCATATTCAGCGCTGTGGGCAATGACCAGGCATCGCAGGAGGCCGCGGAGTGTTTGTGTACGATCTTCAGAGAGACCAGGGATGTCGATGATAACCTCGACACCATCCAGATCCTCCTTCCCCGGGTCATTGCTCTCCGCCCTAGAGTCGAGGCTGCTGTCAGTGATGAGGAGACGGAGATTTACAAATCCCTTACCAAGATCTTTGCTCTGGCTGCCGAAGCTTGGGTTGTAGCCATTGCCCGTGAGCCTGGGCACTTCCGGTCTCTTGTGGATGCCGTTCTGGAATGTGCTGCCAGGGACAAGGATCGCGACGTCATCGAGCACACATTCCAGTTCTGGTATGAGCTCAAGCAATATCTTGTGCTGGAGCGGTACATTCAGGCAAGATTGGAGCTGGTAGATGTTTACTCTAAGCTTGTTGATGTTCTTCTCAAGCACCTGGAATATCCCCATTCGGAGTCGGCCAGTGAAACGGACCTCTTCGATGGTGACAGGGAGCAGGAAGAGAGGTTTCGTGAATTCCGACACCAGATGGGCGACACACTCAAGGATTCTTGCGAGGTGATGGGAGTTACTGACTGCCTCACCAAAGTCCTGGAGGCCATTAAGCTGTGGATGCACAAGTACGCTGGACAGGCTACGGAAACCTCGGTCCCACACTGGCAAGAGCTTGAAGCGCCACTCTTCGCTATGCGTGCTATGGGACAGATGGTTGACAAGGAGGAGAACATTGTCCTCCCGCAACTGATGCCTCTACTTGTTCAGATTCCCAGCCACGAGAAGCTCCGCTTCGCAACCATCATGGTTCTCGGTCGATACACAGAGTGGACATCTGCTCATTCCGAGTACTTGCGGTCGCAGTTCAACTACATCGTGACATCTTTCCAGACGGACTCGAAAGAAGTTGTCAGAGCTGCGGCGATGGCGATCAAGTTTTTCTGCACAGACTGCAAGCTGCTTTTGAGCGACCAGGTTCTTCAACTGCAGACATTCTACGATCAGATCCTCGACCGGCTGCCCGACATGAGCCAGGAGGAGATAACGGAAGGAGTTGCTAGCGTCGTTGCTGTGCAACCGCCAACGGATATTTACAAGCTACTCAAGCTTTACTGCGATCCACTGGTACAACGGCTGATGAACAAGGCCAATGTTGCGACTGATGACAAGGCCAAGTTGGCGCTTGCAGGTGAGTGGGAGAGCCATATTACATTTCACACACTTGTCCTAACGCAATGGATAGATCATCTCCAGCTCATTACCATCTTCGTTCAAATCGTGGTGCCATATGTCGGGCCAGGAGATGAGAATCCTGCAGTCAAGTACTGGCAGGAAGTATTCCCCGTGCTCGCGACCATTCTGGACAACTTTTTAGACTTTGTCCCGATTTGCGAAAGGATCTGCCGTTGCTGGCGCAACATGATCATCTCCTACAGGACAGCTATGACACCGTTGTTGCCTGAAATGGCCAACAAGCTGGCTAGCGGTTTCGCGAACTCCCGTCAAGGTGCTTTCCTGTGGGTCACAGCCGCGATCCTGAGAGAGTTCTCGGAAGACCGGGAGCATGTCAACCAGGACATCACGCAAAGCATATACGTCTTCTTCGAAGCTCAAATTACCACATTCCTAAGGGTAATGAGTGATCTTCAGCCAACCGAGCTACCAGACGTCGTCGAAGACTTCTTCCGACTCCTGATCGATGCGCTCCTCTACTATCCTCACAAATTGGTGCCCTCGGAGCTTTTGGGTCCCATCTTCGAGGCCGCCGTGTACGCCTTGACACTTGAGCAACGGGATCCGCTCTCAGCCACTCTTCACTTCCTCCGTGATCTCCTCACGTATGGGGGTGATAATCCTGCGACGTCAGACGTATTGCCTCTGGAGGTTGCGGCTCAAATCCGTGAAGTGGTTAGTAAACTGCTGACCACGCACGGGGAAAAGTTGGTGAAACAGGTAATGGCTGGCATGATGATCACCTTTCCTCGGGATTGCTTTGCAGATGGTAGCGGCGTTTTGCTGGCAATGTTCGAGTTGTTCCCTGCTCAGACGACGACATGGGTCGACCGTACAATTCATTTGCTTCCTCAAGGTACGATCACCCCGGTCGAGGCAAACCGGTTGATGGCCAAGATCAAGGAGCGGCTCGGCGGCAGCGACCCAAGTGCAATCAGGCAAGTGAGGGCTCTTTTGCAAGACTTCACGAACACGTACCGTCGGCGATACGTGGCTCCTCGTGAAGGTCTGGGTCAGCTGGAGGCGACGCGCTTTCATTTTACTGGCTAAGAACTCAGCATCTATGAAGTACGAACATGTATTCTTCTTAGAGAACAGTATGGAGCAATGCAGCGGTTGCCAGAGGCACTCTCTGGGCATGAAGCCACTCATGAACAGCTTGTCACCGGTAGTGCAATGTCAAATCTGAAGCAGGTTTCCGATAGTCTCAACTAGGTGCCCAGCGTTGATCAGGGTTAGTTTTTTTTAGGAGCATGAGGCCATCGGGGACATCCTCACCCGAGAAGCCGATATAGAGCATTACCTAGGCAGTGGACGGTACACACGTACCGTACAGTATGCGGCAAGGATTAGAGAAAGAGCAGACACCGGTGGGACCTTCTGGAGGATAGGGAGTCAAGCTTGCCGTGTCGTAGAGAGCGAGAGGGATTATTATGCAGAACCAGTCCGTCGGACTGGCATAGCTTGACAGGTAGCTAGCTGTACCCGCCCGTTGCTGCGAAGTGCTGCTGTTCAAGGCTAGCAGAAGCTATCGGACGATCGGGTCAAGAGTGGAATCTGGAAGCATTTCAAATTACGATGTGTAAAACCTGGACCCTCAAGAAGATGATAGTGCGAAAGATTATTTGAAGGCTACAGTCGCCTGTCCCGATCTTCCCCTTACTTCATCTGGGTGCGTGGGTTACGGGGTCGTCGACGACGTGTTGCATCAGTACGTAGTTTTCTACACTATTACTACCTACCTAGGTAGGAGTCAGGACCCACCTAAGTCAATTCCACCATAGCGATATATCGAGAACCTGGATTCGAGGTACCAAACTTAGAAGTGAAGTCGCACCAACCCCCCCTTGTAGCAGATCTTTTCCTTCAGTTTTCAAAAAGAAAATAAAGTCGCACCAAGGGGTGGTGGGGGGGAGGTAAAAAGGCGTCGCCGGAAATGTTCCATCAGTCCACAGGACATCACCTCCATCGTCCACTGACAATGCGCCACTCGACGCAGTGGGCTGCGGAAAGACGTGTAATCTAAAGTAGTTCAAGATGGATTTGTTTGTCATTGACACGTCCTTCGAGTCTATTTCGTCAGGTAGATGTTCAGGCACAACATGATACCTGATCAATTCGTACTACCTAGTATGAAGTATGGATATTATCGGTCTATAGGATAAGTCACGTGGTCTCTCCCCTGGATCCATGTCCGTTGCCATGACACTGCAGTGTGGAGTACTAGGTACCTAGGTAGTGCGGGAATGAACGCTCATGGCTCCACCGCACTTCCCAACCTCAGCGCGCGAAATGGACGCGGCGACGCGTTTTCTCTGCCACGGAAACTGGTGACCATTTCTTCCGCGCCTCGCCGCATTTCTTTCCTTTCCGTTCATTTTTCACAAACAATCCAGAAGCAAAATCACACACTGCTTTATCTTTGCCAACTCGCCGCAAGCCTCACTGTAGCCCCAGCAGCCAATACCCTCAGTCATTGCCAGGGTCATGGTCCCCGGCATGGGCCCAAACAAGATGGCGCAGTACGCCAGGAATGCTTCCCTGGACCCAGATTATCCGAACGGGATTGCGAATGCACACAAGAACCAGTCGAGTCACGAGCCCCCCGAATCGACTCATATCCTGCCGCAGACGCGCCAAGCAATCACGGAATCGGCGAAGCTCCCTTCGTTTGCATCTGGTCATAATCAACATACGACCGAGCGCTTACCGAACCCTCCGACAAAATTCCCCGGCACTTCGCCGCCAAGCCAACATCGTCCGCGAGCGAACTCTCGAAGCAGTGACGACACACATTTCTGGCCAGAGTCGCACATAGACAGTCAACTCAGCTCACCCACCACGCAGCGCTTCGAAGGCTACGATGCCGCCATTATCCATCGAACCCGATCCCCGCACATACTAGACAGTCTCCCACTGCACCCTATCGACCAGAGACAACCGTTTCTCGTCGGAAAAAACGGGATGCTGCGAAACGGCCCGACGACCAATGGTACAGGGCTTCCCATCGCAACTACTAGCATGCCGTCCTCACTGCTGGAACCTGCAGCCCAACCTGATACCTATCCGAATAAGCCAGCTTTTTACTCACCGCGACGGCCTGTGAAGCTAGGTCTCCACAGCATGACGGTGAAAAGGTCACACGCGCATCCCACTCATACCAACAGCCAGGACGTCTTTGCGGAGTCCCCGACCCGTCAGATGTTTAGTCACAACTTGCGGCGGGTCAAAAGAGACGGCAATGTCCAACAGTTGCACTATCCAGATATTTCTCAGGATGAAAATGGAGTTGAAGACAGCCTTGTGAGCAACGAGTCCGTCAGCGAGGACAACCACGGTACCCCGAAGGCTACCTACAAAGAGGCTCGTGCTGGAGATAGCGATGTTCTCAAGAGCAAGCTACCTGCTTTCACTCGCGATCAACGAGACAAGACCAGGAAGCGCCGTCGGGAAAGCTGTGACTACGCGGATGAGGAGCTTATGGGAATGGCATACTCTAAACTACGTGAGCAGCCCTTTGATGACGATCCAGCCAAAAAACAGCAGGTCGTCGGCTCACTAGCCGGTGATGGTCTTCCTGCCAAACTCGAGCATTTCAAAGGTCAGAGTGAAGATGAGCAGAGACATTTGTTCGTGCAAATGAGTGTGAGTGATTGGGAACGGACTGGTGATTGGTTTCTCGAGCAGTTTGGCCAGGTCGCAAAGAAACTGCAAGAAGCTCGCCGTTGCAAACGCATTATGATCGAAGGCTTCGAAACCGAGATCGCCAAGAGGGAGGAGTCGGTCCGTATTCGAACGGAGAGCATTACTCAGAAGCTGGTGAAGATCAAGCAGAAGGGCGAAGATATGTTGGCAGACAAAGAGATCTGAGGAGTTGACCCAACCTCTCTGATGATGATGATAATGATAATGGTCGGATCATCCAACGGGGCTCCGGAGACTACTGTACGCCCGGTTTTTTTTCTCATCTTGTCTGCGGCGCGAAAAGAACATGTTGCAAAGGAGGCTGGAACGTTACTGGGACGAGGCGGCGTAGATGATGATTCACATCAAACTTCGCGCTCATGATTTATGACTGACGATTAGGCCTGGCATGGCTGAGAAGACCAAACCGTCTAAAAGACACTGGCTGTATCGAAGGTGACTTGCCAACGGCGTAGAATTTACACCACGAAGTTTGCTTCTTTTAGCTGTCTTGACCGACCACGAGCCTGTGCTGGCATCTCAAATGGAGTGGGAGAACGCCCTACTGGCATTGCCCGAGAACAGTTTGTAAGTGGCCATCGACGAGCTACCAACATGTCTCGTTGACTTACCTTACCTGGGTGCCTGGGAAGCGTTGTGCATACATAGTAGGTGGGGTAGCATGTGATAAGATCGTATTACCCGTATGTGAGGTTCAGTGTGGGGGGTGGAGCACCAGGTTTCCTGTTCCCCACATGACCTCACACACCACACAGAGTTCCACACAATCCACTGCGGAGTTGCATGTTGCATGTGAAGTGAGCTCTTAACCTCTTCGGGATTAGCGCATTGCTCGGCTTCGGTCAGAGAACTGCCTCGGCTGTGGCATCCCTCACGTTGGCCGACTGAAAGTTGCCGACGGGCTGTGTTTAATAAACTCGGTATCCAAACCTACACGGCCATTCCATGTCCCGCTGCTCAGTCTTTTATCATCGCCCACACCCTGATTGTTTGAATTATCAACCATCAGCTCTTGCTTGCCACTCCAAACAAGTACCATACCCGGCGAATCAATCCTTAGGCAAATCCAAGTCTGCATCTCCGCCTGCAAAATGGCTGGTCAGCTACGTTATGACGGTCAGGTCGTTGTGGTCACAGGGGCCGGTGGAGGCTTAGGCAAGGCCTATGCCGTGTTCTTCGGCTCCCGCGGCGCCAGCGTTGTTGTTAACGACCTTGGAGGCTCCTTCAAGGGCGAAGGGAACTCGACAAAGGTTCGTGGGTAAGGGCAGTTGCGAAATGCTGCCAGCTGAAGTCCCAAGGGTATAAATTTCGCTAATTCTCAGCAATGCAGGCTGCTGACGTTGTCGTCAACGAGATAAAGGCTGCTGGCGGCAAGGCTGTTGGGAACTACGACTCGGTCGAGAATGGCGACAAGATCATCGAGACGGCGATTCAAAACTACGGCCGTATTGATGTCCTTATCAACAACGCTGGTATTCTGAGAGATATCAGCTTCAAGAATATGAAGGATGAGGACTGGGACCTGATTATGAAGGTGCACGTCAAGGGGTCTTACAAGTGTGCACGAGCGGCCTGGCCCTACTTCAGGAAACAGAAGTACGGCCGTGTCATTAACACTGCTTCCGCCGCTGGTCTTTTCGGTAGCTTCGGTCAGACGAACTATTCTGGTATGTGTCATTGGATACCTATGCGATGTACGGCTGCCCCTAACCTTGTGCTAGCTGCCAAACTCGCCATGGTTGGCCTCACCGAAACATTGGCAAAGGAAGGTGCCAAGTACAATATCCTGTCCAACGTCATTGCACCTATTGGTAAGCGCAACGTGTCGCGATCAGAGCGAGCTAGGATTTGTGATGCTAACCCAATACACAGCCGCCAGCAGAATGACTCAGACTGTAATGCCGCCTGACGTCTTGGAGAACCTGAAGCCCGACTGGGTCGTGCCCCTTGTCGCCGTTCTTGTACACAAGGGCAACACTGATGAGAATGGTTCCATTTTCGAAGTCGGGGGCGGTCATGTCGCCAAGCTACGTTGGGAGCGCTCGAGTGGTCTGCTCCTCAAAGCTGACGATAGCTACACGCCCGATGCGGTTCTCAAGAAATGGGACAAGGCCATTGACTTCTCCAGTCCTCAATACCCCTCGGGTCCCAATGACTTCTTGACCCTTTTGGAGGACTCAATGAAAATGGGACCCAACGATCAAGGGGAAAAGCTAGACTTTACCGGCCGTGTTGCTCTCGTCACCGGTGGAGGCGCTGGGTAAGTGTGATGTTGTCGTCGCTGATGATTGGAACTAACATCATTTGAGTATCGGCCGGGCTTACAGTCTGGCGTTTGCCAAACACGGCGCCTCTGTCGTCGTCAACGACCTGGCCAACCCTGACGATGTAGTGAACGAAATCACGAAACTAGGCGGCAAAGCCGTCGGGGTGAAGGCATCAGCAGAGGATGGGGATGCAGTTGTCAAGGCTGCCATCGATGCCTTCGGCCGGATTGACATCGTTATCAACAACGCCGGAATTCTGCGCGACAAAGCGTTCAGTAATATGGACGACAGTCTGTGGGATCCCGTCTTCAATGTCCATCTTCGTGGTACATACAAAGTTACCAAGGCCGCTTGGCCTTACTTTCTCAAGCAGAAGTACGGCCGCGTCATCAACACCACGTCGACTTCGGGCATATATGGTAACTTCGGCCAGGCCAACTATGCCGCTGCTGTACGTTCACGCCATCGCTTCGTGTACCCGACCAGTCACTGACAGACACATAGAAATGCGGCATCCTCGGTTTCTCCCGCGCCCTTGCGCTAGAGGGCTACAAGTACAACATCTACGTCAACACAATCGCACCGAATGCTGGCACTGCCATGACGAGGACCATTATGCCCGAGGAGATGGTCCAGGCCTTCAAGCCCGACTACATTGCCCCTGTTGTGCTTGCGCTTTGCAGCGACAAGGTTCCCAAGAACCCCACTGGTGGTCTGTATGAGGTAGGAAGTGGTTGGGTTGGCCAGACTCGCTGGCAGAGAAGCGGCGGCCACGGTTTCCCTGTCGATGTGCCTCTTACCCCAGAAGAGGTGCTGGAGCACTGGGACTCCATCCGCAACTTTGAGGATGGTCGTGCCGACCACCCGGAGAAGACTCAGGATGGCCTCCAGAAAGTAATGGCGAACATGGAGAACAAGAGTCACAAGGTATGAGCCCGTCTCTCTGCAAAGTCATGGCATAATTTGTACTGTAGCAGTAGTTCCAACATGACAAATATTGATCAGTCGGCCTGCAGCAAGACGGTTCGTCTGACGGTGAAGCACAATACCTCGAAGCTATCAAAGCGGCAATGAAGGCCGAACCGAAGGGCACAGAGTTCCAATACGAGGAGCGCGATGTGATGCTCTACAACCTGGGCATCGGCGCCAAGCGTGAGCAACTTAAGTACGTCTTTGAGGGCGCTGATGACTTTCAAGTTATCCCCACTTTCGGTGTCATACCTCCTTTCGGGACCGAAATGCCTTACAACTTCGATGACATCGTACCCAACTTCTCACCGATGATGCTCCTACATGGGGAGCAGTATCTTGAGATCAAGAAGTATCCTATCCCTACCGCAGCAAAGCTTGTGTCCTATGGCAAGCTGCTTGAGGTTGTTGACAAAGGCAGCGCAGCTGTTGTCAAGAACGCCATCACAACCGTCAACGCGGAAACCAAAGAGCCTGTCTTCTACAACGAGATGACGGTGTTCCTGAGAGGTTGTGGCGGCTTTGGCGGCCAAAAGAAGCCTATTGATCGTGGCGCTAGTACAGCGGTCAACAAGCCTCCTTCCAGGCATCCAGATGTCGTGGTTGAGGAGAAGACGACCGAGGAGCAGGCGGCCCTCTATCGCTTAAGTGGCGACTACAAGTATGTTTTCCCGTGTACTAGTTCACGTCCACTGCGTACTAACAAGCCACCACAGCCCTCTTCACGTGGATCCTGCGTTTGCCAAGATGGGCGGGTTCAAGGCACCCATTCTACACGGTCTCTGCTTTTTCGGTATCGCCGGGAAAGCTGTCTATGAGCGTTTTGGCCCCATCAAAAACGTCAAGGTGCGATTTGCTGGTGTCGTTATCCCAGGACAGACGCTCGTGACGGAGATGTGGAAGGACGGCGACAAGGTTATCTTCCAGACCAAGGTCAAGGAGACTGGCAAACTGGCTATTGGCGGTGCCGCTGCGGAGCTCCTCGCCGACAAGAGCAAGCTCTAGTTGGAGGATTTTGTCCCTGTGCGCTCACGCCCACCCGCCTGTTAGCGCGAACACACTTCGGTGGGTTGTATTTGTGAATGATTGGAGAATATAGATGATGTTATTCTTTTGAAAATGGCATGACCAAAGCATATGAATACCGAGTCCAGGACCTGGAACCTGAGCTTAATGTACTGTGCCATCAACATGTACGTGAGTATCTCGCATGCTCTTCTAACCCGGCAACGCGAAACGATAGTACGACTCGGTGATCCAAGGTCTGTTTGTTCATCACTAAAAAGACGATTTGACTCGTAACGGCCGATGTATTACTACTGTGCACCGATGATGCACATGTCAGAATCGAGAAGAAATTCGTTCGACCTGCTAAGAGAAGCTCATCAGGTCGAGGGACAGGCTTTCACGTTGTCCCGTATTTGCTGAACGCTTAGACAAAAATGGTTTCAACAACGAAGTCGCACAATTCGGCCAAGGTCGGCAGACGTCCATTCTTGAGACAGCTTTCGACTGGCGATACTCCGTGCCTGGCAAAGCCCGTCTCCAAGATAGCCTTCTCGGCGCCACTCAACTCCCGATCCTCCATTTCTCGCCACTTGGCTTCAGCCTGCTCCTTGGCTTGCCTGAGTACTAGGTCCGTGTCCTCGCTCTCCCAAAGGTTGCACTTTGTGCACTCGGTGCACGGCCGCGGGTCGCCGTCCGGTCTGAAGTGGTCGCAGAAGTGCCTGTAGCCCTCTCCCTCCCCGTTGTTTCCGCCGATGTCCTTGCGACATACATAACACATTTTGTAGCCGCAAGGACAAGTGAGTTTGTTGCAGCCCGAGTTCTTGACAAACGAAGTATGACAACGAGGGCATACACGCTTGATCGCCATGCTCATGGCTTGCTCAACTTGTGTACGTAGAGCAACCAAGGAGGACTCGTTACATACGTGGATGTCGGTCCAGGACTTAGAGCATGACAAGCATGAGTCTTTCCTGCAGCCGGGGTTTTGGCAGGAAAATTTGAGACCACGCTGCCGGCGCCGGTAACGACCGAATGCGACACGCCATTGCGCCAGTAGGCGGTCGCCAATTGTTCGTTTTGTATTGAGCAGGAGGCAGAAAGACGAAGATAATAGAAGCACGAGGACAAGGAAAGGTATCGCAGCGATACAAATAAGCACAAGTAGAAGACTGAGAAGACTGTCAAGTCGGACGCGCAGCTGCGTCTCGTCTGCAGGGAGGTAAACGTCATCTACTTCGGCGTATTCGCAGAAAGGACAGCGGATCAAAGGCAGGTTGGAAGCCAGGAGGCTGTTCGCTGCTAGTCGTTGGTTGAACTTGTGAAGAATTTCCGCACCCTTGTCCCCCTCGAGGATTGCGCGGTGCAGTTGGTCGCAAGGAATTCGTCCGGAGCATCCATTCCCGTCAACTGCCAAACACTTCAGTGTGCCGAAGTCGGCATCGATACTGCTCTGCCACCCTTGGCCAAAGACAGCTTCATTGACGGAGTGCTGGACGCACCTGAAGCACAGCATATGGCCATCAGTGTGGCAATTCGTAAACTCTTCGAAGGCAGAGTCGGCGAAGCAGCAGGCACATTCGTGCAATGAATTTGCCTCCTCGGCCTGTTCACCGTTCAGGACAAGAGCCAAGCCTCGATCCATGTTCTCCTGGCTTCGTCTAGCGCGCTCCTTCAGGGGTCGAATCAGGTCGCGGTACAGCTCGCCATCAAGTTCAGCGTTTCCGGTGGACTTCAGAGTTGGAACGATAGCTCCTTGTCCCGTAGACTTCCAAACTACAAGAGGATGGTTCTCGGCTTCGCCCGCAGCGATCGGTTTTCGGCGGAGGAAGAGAGAAGATATCGTGAAGCGCCACGACTTCGAGGAGAGTGAGACAAGCGTTTTCCGAGCATCGAGGTAGAAATAGTTCGACTCGGCGAGAACAGCATTGATGGTTGATCGTGATAGACCCTTAAATTCGTGCCAGGCCAGGGCTTGAACGGCAAATTTGTATTCGGGGCTTCGAAACACCTCGACCCGGGGTACAAGGGGATTTGAATCTTCTTGGCCAGCGCCTGCGGAAACGGCCGGCGGCCTTTGATTATCAGCGACCTTCCAGCGACCCTTCACCCAGGAGACGCGATTCTTCAAGAGGGCATCAGCAACAACGGCAAGCCTGGATTCCCCGTCGAAGTTTATCAACATCTCGCGGAAGACTTGTATTTGCACGTCGGGAAATAGGGCTGCGAGGACCTCGAGGCCATTGTTGAGCTCGCGTAAGTCAGGACAGTCGACAGGAAGCGAGGTGAGCTGTGAGTCTTCATATATATATCCATGGTGCGAGACATGTTCGGTGGTCTGAGCCGCAGATGCATCGGAGTGGTTGTCCGCAGAGGCGGGGAAGGAGGAAGGCGAGGTGGAACAGGAGGGTGGCCTGGCGCGAGAGGACTGAAGCTTGTCGATTGGGGTGCCGAGAAATTTCGTGAAGCCCATGTTCAATGCTCATGGCCGTACTTGACCTAGCATGGCGTGGTTGAGCGAGCGAGTGAGCTAGCAAAGCAATACCTAAGGAGGAGGTGTATCTTGGATGTTGTTCCTGAGGATGTGCAGGATAAACCTGTTAGACTTGACGTAGTTGTATTCGTCTAATTCGCCTAAGCTACGCCGCGTGCTATACGTATTTTCTTTTTAAATATACGGGCTGAGGGCGCTCAGTATAGTATAAATAATCCTTTAAAACAGTTTATAATAGGCTTTAAAACCTAAAGTTTATTATTATAAGTTATTTATATTATATATATGTTAAATATAGTTTAATATACTTTCTAAAAAATTACTTAACGTGGTTCATCAGTCAGCCGCTCATATCAGTCAGCCGCTCATATCAGTCAGCCGCTCATATCAGTCAGCCGCTCATATCAGTCAGCCGCTCGTTTTTTCCCGACGCGCTCAATCCCAAAGCACTTAAACCTTCGAC
>WIGN01000268.1:0-57124 GCA_014235955.1 Colletotrichum sojae | reverse complement strand
CCCTAGGGAGGTGCCGGCCGCTACGGCTCGGTGATAGCGTTAACTAGCACAAACAAACAAACAAACAAACAAACAAAATTACCAGAGACTAAGTTGCTCCCTCAGCATCCTCTCGACTTGGACGACTCCTCTACATTGATTCCCAGAACGTCTTCGTCACGATGTGAGATGAGGGCGAGTTCCCGGACGAAGCCCGGAGTTGTCCTTGCCGATTGCTTCGAGATACCCGTTGACTTGAGTAGAAGAAAACGATAGACCTTTACTAAGAGTAAGAGAATTGCAAGATGAATTAGGTCTAGTTCAACTTCGAGAACCATCCATCACATCATCATCTGGTTTCCCATCAAGGATGCAACACTCCCCCGACCCTGAGCTCAGCAACTGTTGGCTCCTCCATGCCTTTGGCTTTTTGAGTTGGGAAGGGGATTCACGGACCGAAACGTGTTGAAATGGCATCTAAATGGGCACTATAAGCCTCCTCGACTGTTGACGGCACGATGTGAACAGAGGAGAGGTTAAACCAAGGGGGTCGGAGCATCACTTCAATGTCGACAAGAGAAGGCCGTGGAGGACTGGGAGAGAGACCAGCTCAGATAGTAAATCAAAAACAGCAGAGAACAATTTAGAATACGAGGCAATCGAAAGCGACACAAACATCAAGACATGTATTTACTATATTCACATCAACTAGGTGTTGTCTTAGGCCAGTATAGGACGTCAGCTCTCAGCTGCTTCGCCAACGGAAAACTACAGCCCAGCGGCCCCCCCCTGAACCACCAAGATCTAAGCAGACACAGAACAGAAGAGGGTAGTAACAAAGGAGCAGATTCTATTCTCAACGGAGTCTGCCTCTGTGTCGTCCGGGTTGCTGGACACTTGAGAGGAATGTCTGACTCTGCATACTCTGTCAGGCACCATATCAACACCGACTTGGTGTTGTTTCATGGACTCTACCAACTCGTCCAAAGAACGTTCAGAGGGCGTTTCATATTAAGTCTACAAAGTAGCTTAAAGCAACTACCCAAGGAGCATCAGCAAGTACCGAGTCAACAAAAGCAATGACGTTTCCACGCATGCGCAAGCCGGTTGGTGGATAAACTCTCCGTGTTTACTATTTCAGACCCTGGAAGCGTGTCAGGTTCAATTAGACTCTTAAAGCGGCTCGAGTCGGGCTCAAATCCCGAGATAGGTCTACACGCAGAGCCTCTTGTGCGGACATACTACTACGAGCGGGTTTCACCGGTGCGACGGTACAGTTCGAAACAATCGCGGATGGTTAAAAAGCGGGCTGCATGGTCGAGTCAGACGGAGATAAGGCGACTTGCACTCGCGACTCGCACGCACGGTTGTGAGGCTCGAAGACGCTTCAAACCTTGTGTGAGCCGAATGTTGTCCGCAGCAGCATCATCTCGTCTGAGGACCGGGACTCCATCTGACTACAGTCCGGTGAAGCTGTCCAAAACTGGTGTGGTGTTCGTCAGGCTTGAGGTCAGTGGGGCGGGTCGTCTCCGTTGCAATACTGCCCCGAGAATGACCAAAACACGATAGGTGAAGTCGTCATCCACAGTCTTCAACAATCAACGACCGGGGGCATCGACTCTGGCAGAGGAGTTGCAGGATAATTGGGCCCAAGGTATGTCCTGGCGAGGTCTAGACCGCCTGTTCAACCGTTTTGGGATAGGTCCGCAAAGTAGCAGTTGATTTTTTTTTCATGGGAGGTTCCATGGGAGCCGTCTGTGTGAGTGAGGGATGAATGGTGATGGATCCCGCTGGGAAATAAGCGCAACTAGAGGCGCAAACGAGGTGCGGGGATGCTTGGCCATGGACGGGGCACTTGACTCTGTCCAAGCGGTTGAGGATGGGGGCTCCGAACCGGCAGCTCTGCACGTCCATTTCAGTTCGGAAGCGGTCCAGCGATAATCGGGACGGACATTGACCGTCGGTTCGTGCAGGTTTTGGCAGCCGTCCGGCGATGAGGGGTCGGGATCGGGATCGATTGCGTTTGGTGCATCGACAGCTGACAGTTTTCTTGGCATCGGAAGTCTTTGGAGGTGGAGGAAAAGTCGTACGAGGTTGGTGGTGGGCGATTTGGAGGTGACTGACTCGTAGGCGCCTTTGAGAGGGAAAATTGCATGGCGTGGACGTCGATCAATGCGCGTTGCAACTGCGCGGTAAAGCCTGGCAACCCAGTCAAAACCCATCTTTTGATCAACGGAAGGATACGTAGGCGTGCTGCAAAGATGATGAATCCCCAGTTCAGAGTTTTCCATCGACGTCGTCGTCATCTTGAAACCTCGAGAGTTGCAGTCTGGCCGGTGGGCGAGTGCTATGCAGACGGCGATCCGATATCTGGCCCTATGGGCGTCCGGTCCTTGCCTTTTCAGTGCACAGGCTGTCAATGGCTTCCAAGATTTTGGACGTGGGGTTGGTCCGCTAACAAGTTAAGCTACCCACCGCCGAGAGGATCTGGGATCTGGGGGTTGTGGGAAAGTCGAAACGTGGCACCGATTTCTGCGTAGGTAGGCTGGGGGACACGGGGAGAAACACAACAAGGTGCAGTTTACGGAGCTGGCTGCGTTGCTCGAGGGTTCGGATGACGTTATTTCTCCATGATGGTGATGGAGCTCGAGTTTTGGCGCAGGATGATATCTTGATTCGGAGCCGGCTGCTGCTGGCAGCTTGTCTGCTCGCCGCGGCGCTCCTTGCGGCAGGCATCCGTCCATCACGGATGAGGGCAGCGGCCGGGGGTGTTGGAACTTGGGGGTAGTATCCTACGCGGTCGTGCGGACGGCGGGCGGAGTTTGAGGTGAAGTGAAGAGAAGCATTGACGGTCGGCTGAGTCAGCCGCTACCTTGGATCGGGACGGAATGCGGCAGGCGCCAGCCTCCAAAGAATCTACGTAGGGCGCCTTCCGAAATGGGAGAGTCATTGTCTGTTCTTCTTGTTTGACAGGGACGCCACAAAATGCTTGACGAAAAGCCAAATCCTCGAGACAATGGATGGCACTGACTTGCTAGGATGGGGCTAGAGGGACAGCCGGAAACGGAACGGTCGAACGTGGGCGTGGAGGCGGCGCGGAGAGGAAAACGTCGCTGCAGACGGCGTCGCTACGTGGACAGATGACAGGAGTTATTAGGCGAGAAGACGACCGACCGATCGACTTGTCCTAGGATCTGAGGATACCACGTAAGGTAGCTTTCGTTCCTGAATGGCTGCCTTGGCCAACGTCTAGACACTGACAGTGGCGGATGGCCGGTAACGCTGTTGCTTCAGACGTCGACGGGAGCCGTTCCCGAGGATAGGGAAGTTTACGGAACAGACCTCCGGCGAACGCATGTTGTGTGATATGGGAGAGGAAGTGCCGTGTAACGTGGTAGCGCACCGTAATCTCGTAGCCTGACCGCATTTACTGATGGAGAAGTCACAAGTTGCGGTCACCATGGCGTCCAAAAGGCGGCATAATGAACACAAGGTGATAGACAGCATGCCGCCGTGTCACCACCCACGGACCCGAGTAAGGTATCCGTAGTGTAGTGGGCAGCAATAAAGTACCTCGCCTGCCTGGGGAGGGTTCGGATTCCCATCACGAAAATAAGCGGCGAACCATGACTGGATCGCCAGCAGCAGCTCTTCTTCACCTCCTCTTTTCTTCCCCTCAATTCGATCGACGAAAAAAAGGGTCCCATAATACTCCTCCGTACAACCCGTGTTCGTTATTGGCAGGCGCGCAGATAGGCATGCTAGGTAAGCAGCATTACCTGCCGCCGACCATCGCCCACAGCGTGTATGGATGGCCCGCTCGTACTTCGGTCCATTTCTCGCGCCATAATAACTGGGGGACCACAGTTGAACCCATTCAGCGTCCCAACGCCAGCCAAGCATTTTCGCAGCTGTGATTTCTTGGCGTCCAGCTTTCCTTTCCATTCTCTCGCCGTCGGCCATCGCGCCGCTTCGGCTTCCTCTCCTCTTCGCTGTGCGCTCCAAAATAAGCCGACGACAAAAATTTGCCTAACGTGCTATGAATCTCCACTTTTATCTCTTTTTCTTCGACTGTTTCCACCTCTTGGCCGCGTCGTCGTCTCGTGACCCGACTCCTCAGTAATGTTTTTGACCTTCACAGGCGGCCGAGACAATCAGAAGGGTCAGAGGGGAGCTCGAGCCGGGTCGCCGACAAAATAGTAGGTGGGACGTTAGCGCAGTTCAAATACCGAAGTACGGATACCTGGCCTGAGCTTACATGCTATTAGTAGTAGCGTAAGTACACCTATCCCACTACGGATTCGCACTCTACGCCAGACGGGATGAGGAGACTGGAGTGGGCGGTGGCAAATTGTGTTAATGATGTAGAGTTCCCAGCGAGCCGGGTAATGGATCTCGCCGCGCCCAGTGCTCTAGGGCCCAGTGAGCCTCCAGCATCCATCCCGGCGGATAGCGTGTAGGTTTTTTTTTTCTCCCCTTTCTCTTGGGTTCCTCTCCCAGCCAGGTAGGTACAGTTGTACCCTTTGTGCCTTCTTGCGCCATCCTGGCTGCCCGGCGTGCAGCGCGCCCCCCCCTGGGACCAGGACTCCAGGTGGCAGGAGCGAACGCGAACTTGGCCCAAAAAGGCCCAGAATCCGGGGTAGTCCCCGCCTCGGCCAGATCGGTGATTGGCTTCCAGGCAGCCGAGGATCGACGTACCCTATGTCATCGCCCACCGCCCATTATTTGTGACTTCCGCAACGGTACGTCCAGGTCTTCGGTACCTTTGCAGTGCTTGGAGCACGCGCATCAGCCACCTTGCAGCACCGGAACATAAGTATCCTGTACCTGAACGCCAACACCTAACAAAGCTCCTCCCCTCTGTTGGGCGCCTGCTCTAGCGTGCAGACCGCGCCGGCGCGCCGCGCTGGTGCCAGTGGCTGGCTCCACCCACGCACCGGCGCACCGCACCGTTCGACTCTTCCTGCGCCTCCCACCTCTCAAAAAGCCCAGGTACCGCTGTCCAATGCTTCGCTGTCACTCCCACTCCCATCCGTCCCGTCTCTGGACGGAGCTTGGAACTTGGAACCGGGAAAATCTGTCTGTCTATCTGTTGTCGTGTGTCTCCCTCTAGTCAGCCCAACTCGGGTGCAACCTTCGATCCTCGCTTTAGTCACCGCTCTCTTCCGGTCTTCGATACCTGGCTACGTGGTACGCTGTGCTGCAATTCGCTCTCTTACTCAGGTACAGTACATACTGTCAGCACAATTGGGAGCGGAGGGAGGGTCCACGGCAATCTCGCTCTGCCACTCCGAAAAAGCTGAGCCGACAGCGTCCGCCCTGCCTACCTACCTATGTTGGCGGAGGGAGGGGCAACCAGCATCGAGGACCTGATACGGTATACCTAGGTAGGTACCTTCATCAATAGCACTATACGTACTGATCCCGCGGTATTGCACAGTCCTTTCAGCGAGCCTGCGAGGCCCTTCGGCGGACTCCCTCATCATCCATCGCCTCCCGTCTTTACCAGCCCCATAATTAAACTGTGGGATACCTGTAACCTAGGTAGTACTGGGACACTACTCTTAGAGAATCCGTCGGCAAAGCAGCGAATATCCATAGCTCTTGCCCTCGATCGGAAAACTCTGCAACGGCGGCCACGGATGGTGGGACTCTCCTCTCGAGCCCAATCTAATCCTGCGCGACTTCTTCCTACTAGGCCTTGTGCTTGTGGTCTTGGGGGCTCCGCCAACACAGCAAAAAGGTTGAGCCAAGCCAGCCCACTCTTCCTACTCCAGTCTACATGCTTCTTTCTCCTCCCACTTCTCTGCAGACTGCAGTCAGTAGTCTGCACCGCCGCGAATTGACCGGGACGCCGACACAGTGACCGGGATGCGGACCTTTGGACGGGGTCGACTGCGCTTCCCATACCTATACTGACTCCATACTGGACCTCGTCAAACCAAGCCAAACCCACATCCGCCCACCTACCTATGCCTGCTTAACGCCCAGCATTTTCGCATTTCCTATTACTCTCTCGTCTCACCGTCCATCTCATCTCATCCCCTCGAGAGAAGTCGGTTCTCTGCCGTTCCTCTTCTGGACCTCTTCCGCTCGTCCTGTCTCGCTACCGCCGCTGGCTTGCCCCTCGCCTCGCCTCTGCGGCCAGCAAACCGCAATCGACCCGGTCCTGTCGCCAAAACGGCCCCTAGTTTGGTTCTTGTTCTCCAAGCTTTGTATGACGCTGTGTTGTCCGTCCTCTGCCAATTACGCGCCGCGGATTCATCGGACCTCCACACCAACCTGAACTGCCGACCACGAAGATATTCGCGCAAGCTTGCAGCTGCTAGAAGGATTGGATGACTGCACGGGACCAGGTTCGACACGAAGAAAAGAAAGGAAGAGCAAAAAAAAAAACAGACTCCAACTATCCTACCCCAGCCTTTTCCCTGGTCGCCCGTTTCTTTCAGAGACAGCCCCGGCCCTGTCGGCGCATCGCTCGACCCCGGCTTTTCTTGAGCAGACCCTTTCGCTTCCGTCTGCCTTGACAGCCTCCGCCGAATCCAAGTCGCGTGCCCGGCCTCATTCCACGATTGTTGCACCACCGTCGAACGCACCCGTCCCGGACGACCCCTCGATACCTTCAGCCAGTTGCGCGCCCAGAATCCTCACCCATACTGCGTCCATATGTCAAGCCAAAGCCATGGCATGGTTGTCATCGGTCTCAAGCTAACCACCCAACTCCCCTCTCCAACCCTTCGTGGTGGTCAATCCTGCTCGAGTCCCCTCGGTCGGTCGCCTCTCGCCGAGCATGTCACTTGCCACCGCCGCAGATGAGAACGTCCCGGATCGCGGTCCGGCGGTCTTCGCCGTGACCACGGCAACATTTGTCCTGGCGAGTGTCATGGTTGCTGCCCGCTTATTCTGCAGGCGCTTCATCGTCAGAAGTGTGAGCTGGGACGACAAGACCATGTTCTTCGCGTGGTTGATCGGCTTTGGTTTGTCTTTCACCATTTGCTTCGGCACCACCAAGGGACTGGGCCGCTACGACGCCGACATAGCATCGGGCCATTGGCATGCACTGCGCGCCTGCGAATATGTCTTCTCGATCCTATACGTGAGTCCCGCCGTTCGCTACGCGCCATTGGGGCCGTGCTGTTCGCCGTCCCGCTTACACACCTGCAGAATCCCGCCCTCATGGCGACGAAAACCAGTGTCCTCATATTCTATCTGCGACTCTCCAAAAACACGAAGAAGGTGCTTAGGTTCGCTTCCTGGGTCACTCTGGGTATCGTCAACCTCGCCGGCACCGTTCTCACCCTCCTCAACATCTTCCAATGTCGGCCGGTCCAGGCCGCCTGGACCGTTGGCCAAGACACTTCACAGTGTATACCGCTCCTGACCGAATTCATCTGCTCCGCGCCGATCAACATCGTCACCGACTTGGCCATCTTGGCCCTACCAATCCCCGTATTGACCGGAATGAGACTGCCTCCGAGGCAGAAAATCATCCTTGTCCTCACCTTCACCCTCGGTATCTTCGTTACCATCGTCGACGTTGTCCGCATATATTACCTGCAGCAAGCCATCACATCAGCCCCCACCGGCGTTTCGACGGACCCGTACACCCGGTTTGGCGGCACCCCGAACTTCGCCTGGAACTCCTCGCTGTCCTTCATGTGGTCGGCCGTGGAGGTGAACGTGGGAATGTCTTGCGCCTGCATCCCGACGTTGAAGCCGCTCATCATCAAGATCCTCCCCGCAATGATTATCGATCCCGACGGAACGCGCTCGAGCACTCAGACGGAGAAGGATATCATGGACAGCCCACGAAACCGTACCGGCAGCGACGGCCTCGTATCGCCCACCAATCCCACCAACCCAAACCGTGCCAGCGTCAGCATTCAGGCGCCACTAGCCACGACGCGGGCTAGTCGCGATTTTAGCGGGGCTACGATCACGGATGAGAACGGGATGACTGCGCTGGAGTTCTTGACCACCCCCGACATGACGCTGGCTGAGTTTGAGGCATCTAACAGACGCATCCCGACGAGAACCTCTCTCGCAACGAGCAGGGAAAACACCATCTACTTCGGTTTTGTCAACATGAGACGCCCAAAGAGTATGGTCAAGTGCGATGCTCAGGAGTCGTTCCGCTACTGCCTCGTGGTGACAATTCTCTTTCTCATGTGGGGTATCTCATATGGTCTGCTCAATACCCTCAACAACGTCATTTCCAGCGTGTCCAACATGTCAGTGGCTCAAACGCTTGGACTGACGACTGCGTACTTTGGAGGCGGCTACTTCTTGGGACCTTTGGTGGTGGGGGAGTGGATCCTGAGGCGAGACGAGCACCACCGCAGAAACCGGAAGAAGAGCAGCAACGGTAACGACAGCGTCGGCGGTTTCAAGGTGACTTTCATCGTCGGCCTTTGTTTCTATGGCGTTGGAACAATCATCTTTTGGCCGTCGGCCGTCACCAAGTCTTGGGGCGGCTTCCTGCTGAGCAACTTCGTTGTGGGGTTTGGTCTGTCTGTTCTGGAAACTGGGGCAAACGCCTTCTTGATCCTGTGTGGCCCGCCAGAGTATGGAGAGACACGGCTGCTCCTCGCCCAGGGCGTGCAGGGCATTGGCGCTGTCCTCAGTGGACTGATGGCTCAAAGAGTCTTCTTCACAAAAATTACCAACCAGGATGGTTCCGACAGCAACTCTACGACGCTGCTGAACGTCCAATGGACCTACTTGGCCATAACGCTTCTCTGCGTCGCTCTCGGGCTGTTCTTCTATTACATGCCTTTACCGGAGTTAAACGATAACGAACTCCAAGAATCCGCCGATCGCCTGCCGATCAACCCCCAGAAACGCAGCATTGGGGGGTTGCAACTCCGAACATGGAGCCTAATACTTGCAGTACTTGCTCAGTGGACTTATGTCGCCTGCCAAGAATGCAACAATATCTTTTTTCGTGCGCTGGTCATCGCCATACTGCCTAACCAGGAGGATGCCGGGTCGGCGGCAACGAATGCAGACACGAACCCGGGAGAGAACAGTGACAAGCCACCTGGTCTCAATCTCGGGGTAACAGACTATCACCTCGTCGCCCACAGCACGTTCGCCATATCTCGCTTCATGGTCGCCTACCTCACTTATCTCTCCGTGCGAAACCCCCGCATGCCGAAACCGAGAACGTGGCTGTCCATCAGCGTTGGTTTGTCGATTCTCTTTGCACTTCTGACAGTCGTGCTAAAACCGGAGAACCCCAACTTGCTGCTGATCCCGGTGATCCTTTTCTACTTTGCCGAAGGACCCGTGTGGCCACTCATTTTCGCCATCGGCCTCCGGGGCCAAGGCCGGCGCACTAAGCGTGCTGCGGCCTTCATCACCATGGGAGGTTCCGGCGCGGCGTTCTTCCCCTACGTCCTCTACGCCATCATCAACCGCGGTGCCACGGTGCAGATCGGATTCACTCTCATCGTCGCCTTGTTTGTGCTCACGGCCTTCTACCCTATTTGGCTGCAATCGATGAAAGACGCACGGGTAATGACGGATCCCGAGAACTCCAAGATCTCACCCGAGGAGCGCTTGTCCGGCCAGGACGAGTTCGACGTGAACCGCGAAGTGAGAAGGCGGCGCCGGACCCTGTCTACCATTGCAGCCCGGGGCAAGCGCGGCAGCATTTTCAGCAAAATATCGCACTTCGGGAGGACGAACGGGGAAAGTGTGACGCCCCCGGCAGTGGAGCATTCCGAAGAGAAGAATGGCTCCAACAAGTCGTACGAGGCGAACAACGATACAGCGCGGTCCCAGACCGTATGAATGAGCGAATTGTTTTTGAAAATTTTGTGCGACATAGGCCTTTGAGCCTCTTATATTAATTGCTATATACCCAATGATAATGATGTTCGACGAATAAAATCTTACGAATCAACACTGGTGGTATCTGTTGCACTTGTGACCCGTTTTTTCATCGCCTGGGACGAGGGCTAATTTTCAAGCCCCGAGGCTATCTTCTCAAAGACTTGAACACCCTCGCGCCCCAGCGCCGTGCCGACGCCGACGGCATATGCGCCGACGCTCTTCATCCGCCTGAACCCGTCGGCATCCGAGACGCCGCCGACGCCGATGACCTTGATGTGCAGCAGCTCCGGCTCCCGCGAGAGAAGCTCCGTGATGGTCTTGACGTTGCCCAGCGCCAGGGGATGCAGCGGGGGACCGGCCATGCCGCCGAGACCAGAGCCGGGGAGGCGCGGGAGCAGCTCACCACCATCCCCTTCGAGCAGGAGACACGAGCCGAGCGTGTTGACGGCCGTGATGAAGCTGATCTTGCTCGGCATCTTGAGCATGGAGTTTCTAGTGATGACCGTCGCGTCCTCGCGCAGGGCGGCGATGAGCTCACCGTAGTGCGCTATGTGCGTGTACGGCGGCGTCTTCAAGCCCACGGGGATCACGGGGGAGGTGGGCAGCGCGGCGAGGTAGGCGCGCAGCTGGGCGCGGTCCGAGGCCGGAGGCGCGGCGGAGGCGATGTTGGGGCAGGACAGGTTTATCTCCAGCGCCAGCGGGCGGTCCGTCGTGGACGAGAAGCGCGCGACGCGGGCGTAGGCCTCTGCTACCTCTGACGGTGACCCCGTCACGGAGACGATGACGAGTTTCTTGCGGGGCGTGTCCGGCAGGCGGGAGATGAAGTCTAGGTACGTGTCCAGCGGGAACGGGGAGTAGCCTAGGTTATTCAGGGAGGCTACGTCTTCCGAGCCGAGGCCTTCGGGGGCGGTCCTGTGGGAGGCCGTGTTCTGGACCGTGGACGAGGGGCGCGCCGTTGCGGGGGAGAAGAAGGTGTACTGGTGCGCTGCGTTGTCGTGCGGGAAGCCGTTCACGAGGGAGGTGCGGGTTGTCAGGGCGCCCGTGTGGGGGGAGTCGTGGAGGCGCCTCAGGTCTGAGAGGGTTGTGCACCAGGGGTTGGCGGAGTTTAGGAGGGGTGGGGAGATTTTGAGCTCTGGGGGAGGGCGGCCGTCCATGTTGGCTGTTGTTTGTCTACTTTGGCTTGTTAAGTGGTTGAAGATGATGAGTTGTGAGGTTGTGTGAGTTGCGTGATGAGACGATGTTGGCGAGTCGGTCTCCCGGATGCCCCGCGGCGGGGTGGGCGAGGAACCTGATAAGATAAACCTGCGGCGAGGTCCGAGGGCGGCGCGGAGGAGAACCGGTTCCTTGGTGTAGCCCGAGCTTGGCCTTACATACTCGAAACCTAATTTTGACATGATTCTTAGTTCTCGCTTGACTACCTACCTTGGTTCAGATTAAGTACTTTAACAAACGTCTTGGTATGATATTGTATTGGGGTGTTCTTGGCTGAATGACGTCGGTTTTTGAGAAGTGCTTGGCGTCCGGTGTATCTTCCCCGTATGCGGTCTTTGGCGAAGATTACGCCGACGATGAAGATGGATCACGTTTCTGCCCAGATCAGAGATTCGATATGAGTCTTTGGCGACGGGATGCGATGATTTCCTCTCGGGATGATCAGGCCATTGAAAGTTTTCCAGGTCTCGTCCGCGAGTGGGAATTCCTTCGGCGGCTAGGCATGGAAGGAACTGCCAGGGAATTCCCTACGCGAGCTGGGAGATGAACCTCGAGATCAAGACTTGATCCGGTAGAGTATTACTATTTAGAGAGATCGTTTTCTTCAATTTGAAATTGCCAAGAGGGCAAGGTGTCTTCTAAGGACGGAGACGCCCAGCGAGCTGTGCTGCGATGTCATAGGTCGTGGGATTGGATACGCAGCATAGGATACATTAAAACAACCGAGATTCAACCATTACCGTAACTATAGAAAATTCGGCATTGTAAGCAGCAAAAAGGAAGATGATAGTAGATTCTTGTGTGCAGATTGGGTGTGGGATGAGCTAGTTCTTCGTCACCTCAACACACAACAACTCCCCTGCACTGTCGCTCAACTCAGACCGCGAAGAATGCGACACATCTACTCGAGAAATGGAACCCCCATAAATAGCTGGCAGCAACAAAAACAATGAATAACCCTCTGCCAGTATTCCGAACGTTGTGGGAGTATCCCCGCACCCCAGTGGTGGTAGTTTTGCACACCTTCCCTTACCTCATAAGCTGCTTCGTCTTCGCAAGCTGTCACATACGACCATACCCATTGGAAAACTCGGGATCCCGTCCGCTCTCCCATAGATAAGCCAATGAGGGCCGGATTAGTAGTTGGGTCGGTGACGACCAGCGAATACCTGGTGTTGTATGTTTTGGGTGTTTTCTTTTTGCTGCCCCAATTGAGACCCACGATCTTCACCGTGTAAGTGGGACGGACCCCCAGCGCGCAGCAACCCAACCACTCCTACTTACTGAGTACTTATCTATCTCTTTGACTCTCACTATGAATACTGTTAGCATTACTCCTGTTATCATTGTTTTTATTGTCGTCGGCGGTACTCGCTGCGATCGAGACTTGACGACGCCATAACCGAGAACGTTCCGGGTGGTCCCATTCCGAGCGCGGAGAGCGTGTCAGACCTGATTGACCACAGTAGCACATCCGTACCATAAACACCATTAACAGCGCCAAAGTCATCCGTCGAGGAGGTCGTACATCGTCTGCCTGTTCCTTGTGATGGAGATGTCAAGGTCGGCATGCTGGACCAGTGCGGCCCATCGTCTACCTAGGTCGCCCCTTCCCTTCCACTTCGATCGCTCTGCGACTGCTTACGCAGTGCGGCTCAGCGCTCAAGATACAGTCGGACGGCGTGTGAATATGGTATCGATTGCTGCGACTGCAAGCAATGCAAAAAAGAACTCAACCCAGTCGTACACGAACCAGAGTTTGAAACAATCTAATATCCCCGAACTGGGGTTATCGTAACTAGCGGTCTCTAAACGATATGTTTTGGACGATGAAACTCTATATAAAGCGAGAAACCTCGCTCAAGAGGGTGGCATCTATCTTGATGAGGGCAAAGGTCAGTACGCTGTAGAGTAAGGATGCTATGATACTGTGAAGTAAGGATATCATGGTGCTGGATGGCAAACTTCATAAGGAAAACATAAAAGGACAATGGGCAACAGACAACAAGCGACAGACGCAGGACGACGACGGACGATGACGGACGACGGAGGTAAATGAATACGTTTATTGGGGCATCTGCTAGATCACTATAGAGAGAAGGACTCTCCTACATTGCTCCTATTCTGATATCGACGCGGAGCGTTGGCACTTTTCACGGGGTCTTGAAGCCACGTAAATGGAAGTGTTGGAACAATGCTTCCAACCGGGGGCCTCGGGAGCCGGCGAATCGATTGCTTCGCGGCCCACCTTTTGGACCAATAGGGTCGCGAGGATTCGTCGGTGTTGGCACTCGGCCAACATCTTCAAATCGGCTCTTACAGCCACTACTTTCGTTAATACATCATCATCGCACCCACAACCACACAGGCAATAGGATCTTCGTGATTACTACGTTGCCACGTGGCAGGGTGCAGGCGACCAATAAACCAACAGGAAGGGAAAGAGTGACATAAGTAGGTAGGTGGTGGTAGGCTTGCAGCGGTAATTCTTTGGAACCTGCTCTCATAGAGAGACCCCCCATGTCCCTGTCAGTTTTTGGACTTGAAATCGTTTTTTCGATGATTCTATTAGACAACTGGTACTAAAATGTCTCCAGTCTATTCGTGGTCTCTCGTTTGGACTCCTGGAGGGGTCTGAGCTGTCCAACACACTGGGTCTGGGTTACCCTAACCTGGTGTGTTGGACAGTCCGTCGATATCCTTTAGAGGATTCTCCTTCCTTCTGCTCTTCATCTTGGCTTTGACGAACTCCTCGTATTCCTTGACTTTCATTCTACATTGCAGGCGAATCATCAGTTTTTCCATCCCAAATGTAAGAAGAACAGCAGCAGTCCTGGATGTAAGGCCTTCAGGCTATATTCGGGGGTATTCGGGGTTAACTGCCAGGAGAGGCAGGTTTATTCTCCTTCTTCTTTCCCCTTTTCGCTGTATCCCAAAGAGCCCGGTGCTAGTTGCGCTTGCGGGAGACTTGGACACCAAAAAGGCTGCGCAGCTGGTGTGTAGACTGAACGGCCCCGAATCATATGTACAGGTGAGACTGGGGGGCCTGTAGGTCGATCGGGTTGTTGCAAGTATTGAAGACGTATTGTTCCGTGAGGTCGGTGCTGCCACGCAACTGAAGATGTCGACGGGTGCTGGTGACGGCGATGTGCGGTAGAAGAAACCACTCCGCACCCGAGTGCAGAATATGTGCCGACAGTTTGTCAAGTGTGGGCGAAATCGTAAGGCTTTTCAACGTATGGGCCGCCCCTCGGTGAGAATGCCAACTGAAGAGGGGGGATATTGCTAGGTGCTGGGTGGGCACAGAGACATATCTCATAGAATTGCCAAAAAGCCAGCAAAGACCACAATCATCGCGAGTGACCCTTTCAGAATATACTTTTCCTGGTATTCACGGAGCAGAGGCCTCAGCGTCGGTTCGTGCCCGTGATCCATCTCCAAGCCGCCGCGAGCAAACATGCCACAGACCCACCAACAAGACAGGCACATCAAAGCCAGATAGAAGTTGCGTCGGGTCTCACGAATCGACATGGGGACAGCCAATGTCAAGATTATTAACAGACCGATGAAGGCGAGGAATATGACGCTCGCCACGCAGAAGTTGTCGTAAATGCCCTCTTCGAAGTCGGTTGTGATACGCAGGGTGTCTGGCAGGCCCAGCACGGCTTCCGTCAGTCGCAGGCACAGTAAGAAGCCTGGCTTGCATGGCAGAATCAACGATTTGCAGAACCTTCCCAGCGGGCGAAAGACGACCACACGGAGGATCTCGTCTATTATGAGATTCGTGAGTTGCTCTTCGAAGGACGAGAAGCCCCTCATTGCGGCGTGCTTGATCCGAATGATCAGTCGGTATCAGTCGGTAGGTGGTCGGAGAGGGGATTTGTAGGTGAACTCTGCCTGCAGCAATGTTGGGATCAGGCTGTTGCTGTTGTTGGAGAGCGTTTTTGCGGTGAGTCGTAGGGAATCGGGAAATGTGAATGGTTGAGGGGAAAGAATGCAGACTTGGGAGACAATATTCCAAATACTTAAAGAAAAGAGGTTTGCAAACACTTGACACCTTTCTCCGGGTACCTGATATAAAGTTCTCAAGTCAAGCCACATTCATCAGGGTCACCACACCGCACCCTGGCAACCTTTTCTGTGTATCTGTGTACGGACATTAGACTCTGCGCCGTGCCTTATGTGATTCGTGTACCACTGGATACCTGATGCTGTATGACTTTTTGGTGTTGTGCCCTTGCTACTTGACGATCCCAATCCCGAGCAGGCTTCCAGCACGCTCAGGATATCTTCCACCGCCCCTCTGCTGTGCCCCCAGCAGTGCCACTGAAAGGGGCCAGATGGCTGGTCGGATGGACGGCGGTTTGATCTTCGCATATTTGTGTAGCCTTTACGGGATATTTCATTGGGCGTCATCTCAGCTTCTAATGAGACATCCGCAGCTCCTCGAGGGCGAACGATGCGGCACAACGTACATAAGGCTCACTCCCTCCCAACCCAAGTCCCAAAATCCGGCGGTCGTTTCTGTCTTTGCCCATTTTTTTGACGGGAATTTCCTATTCCAAGACCAGAAACGAAGGAGCGCACACCGTTCATCATCCGAGGCCAATTCATCGACCGGCGGCTATCCACCGAAATTTGAAGACACAACAACCATGGAACCAAATGAGAACCGAACACCCGCGAAGCCCTGCCGCTCGTAGAAACAGCATCAATTCATCCTGACACAGATTCAACCCTCAGTTCACATGGCTTCCAGAAGTCTTCTCTCCAGCAGGTCCCTAGCCACGACGCGGCTCACGAAGACACGGCGGGACCAACCGACTGCACGCCAACGGACGAAAAGTTCCGCAGGGCCAATGCCGACCCGTTCGTCGTCATAGCAGATTTACTCTGCGTCCTATGTCCCGTAGGATTTCTCGTTCTTGCTGTTATATTGCGACAGCTGGAGGGGTCGGCAACGGACGATACTTCCCTCTCGAACTGGCGCAACGCCGTAGCTATCGTAGGCTCCCTCGGCTACCTCCCATCAACTGCCGACTTTTATATCATCTGACCAAAGCCAAACAGTCAGCAACCCTTTTCCCGATCCTGTTTGCCGCCATCATCGGCCGTCTCATGTCGCAGGTTGCCCGCTGGCGTCTCGGGAGAGGTTCCACCATGGGGGCCCTCGAGCAGCTCATGGGCAGCCGGACCGTCGGCGGCACGGTGCTGGTGCACTTCCAGTTGATGTTGATCAACTCTTTGACGCTCTTTCTCGTTCTCATGTGGGGATTCTCGCCTCTCGGTGGCCAGTCGGTCTTGCGCCTGCTTGAAATCCGCCTCGCGGTGGCGTCGGAGGTGTCGAGTGTCGTGCATTTTGACACTGACGCGCATTCGCGGTTCGCTTCATGGTCCTTCGTTTCTTCCTCGAGCAGTACGAGTATCATGAACGAGCTGTCGATCATCAACGCCATGTACAACACCCTCCTTCTCAGCCCGGGCACCGTCAAGAACCACACTATGGACGTTTGGGGCAACGTAAAGATTCCCGTCTTGTCGTCGTTCGGGGACCACGACTCGAAGGCGAAGGGGCAGGAGGTACCGAAGGAACATGCCGGCCGTGAGTATTCCTCGCTGGTCGGAATTCCCGTCGCCGGCGTCGCCGCCGGGAACACGTCCTTCTCGCTCGAATCGAGCTACATCCATCTGGACTGCGACGACATTAAGGCAGACGTTAAGAACAGCATCAATCACTACTACCCCAAGCCTGTGTCATTTAACCATACCTCGCTCACCATCAGCCAATCCTACGAAAGTGTCGCCAACGGTACATGGCAGGGGTTCAACCTCCTCAACGGCACTGGGACGACCTGGAACCTCGCGTTGGACACGTTTGTCGCTTCTGAGCTGTGGGGGAAGCTTGACAGGCCCATCCCCCTAGCGGAGGAGATCGGGATCCATCCAGGCGAATCCGACGACGCTGTTGTTCCAGTACAAGAACCAGTTCGATATCCACGACGCGCCGGACTACTACACCTCGCGCTGTCGGGCGACGCAGAGATACATCGTATCACGCGTCCACTGCCACCGGGACCCGTCTTCCTCCTCGGCCCGGCGGGGCTGCGAGGTGGTCGCACAGCGCGTCTCGCGGAAGTCCCACGCGCCCGAGGACGTCTCACAGCTCTCGTTCCCGAGGGTCTTCCGGTTCGTCTCGACCAAGCTCCCCCTGGCGACGAGCCATGAAGGCAAGTCGCGACATAAGGACATATCCCTCAACTACCTCGTCAATCCGTACTCCGTGACGACGAGCCCTGAAAACTTCAACGAGCATCTGGCCCAGACGCCGCCGCGGTTGCTCGGGCTCCGGCTCGCGCAGCTCGTCAACTCGTACCTCCTCCTCAGTCAGGCCTTCGCCAGCATGTCCGGTGGGAGCTCAGACCCTGGCGCCACGTTCGAGCCCAACATGCCCGTCCCCGTCGAGGCCCAGAACCTCGTGGTAGTGTACCGCGTTCCTGGATTGTGGATGCTTCTGTTCATGCTCTCGTGCGTCGTGCTGTTTTTCGGCGCCCTCGCGGGCGCCGTCATCACGCACTTGACTCTTGTGCCGGACTTGATGGGGTATGTGTCGAGCAGCGTGAGGGAGTCGAGGTTCATGGAGATGCCGAGTGCTGCTGGGCGGATGGACGGCATGGAACTGACTAGGGTACTGAAAGACACGAGGATTAGATACGGTTATCTTGAGAAGTCAGCAGAGACTGAGTCCCTTACGGTGGTGGGATACCAGGAAAACGTGGTCAGGATTGGGAGTTGAATTACTTGCAGTACCCAGAGTCATGCAAGTCGGATCTCTGTAATAACGAGCAGCTGGCGGTCAACAGTTACAGAAAAGGAAAGAAGTAATTTTGCATATTCACCCGACGAAACAAAGCCTGAAGACCCGCAAGGCCAAACCTGAGTACCTTCCTAGCTGCAAGTGCCCGGACTGACCGCCTTACCCATGATTTCATTGCAGGAGGATGGCATAGTAAATGTGCTGCCTGCTGCACCGGTTCTGCCAATCCAGGAGCAAACGGGTTGAGTGTCTCCTCTCCTCGCCCTGGAAATAATTCCATCTCTCTCTCTTCCTTCACCATCACACCACCACCACCAAACACTTTCACATTCCCCCTCAAAATTCCGTTCTACTGCCACGAGCTAGGTGTCAACAATGCAGCCAAATGATTCAGTCACGCAAAGCTGCGAGTCTCCTCCCATCAACGACGAGACGAAGATGGAACAGGCCAACTTGTGCAACCTTCCGGAAGAGCTCCTCAGTATAATCGTCGTATTTGCCCTGCAGTGCTACGAGGACGCCGGGCTCCCAGAGTTCTTCATCCTGGCCTCAACATGCCGTAGGATTCGGCAAACCTGTACCGGCTCCGCATCCCGTATCATCTGGGAGGTCGGAGACCGCTCCGTGACTGCGTTCGAGGACGCGATCCTTGCCGTGAGTTAGTGCCACCATCCAGGATCCGCCAGCAGATGCCGAAGAAGTGTTTGCTGACACTGCGTGACCCAAGGTACGCGCCACGGAACTTGTGAAGGCGGCCTTCCTCTCCGGAGACCCGCCCCCGGGGCTGCCCCCCATCCCCAGCCTCGGTAGGCCAGCCGGCAACCCGACGATGCAGGAGCTTGCTACGGTGCTCGACCTGCAGCACCTCGTGCGATGCGCAGAGAAGGCGCATCTCCATATCAACAGAAAGGGACCCGAGCCGCGAAATGCGAAGAGCAAGCGGTTCCACAGATCGGCCTACCATATTTTCATCGCGGGGGCCATGCTGTCCAAGGCTTATCACGAGCCCTTCTTCCAGGAGGCTTCGGCTGCGAAAGAAGACTTTATGGATGCCTATCTCGCCGAGTTCGACGCGGCCGTGGCCTGCGATGAGAAAAGTCGTGACCGCTCTTGCTCATGCAAGCCGTCGGAGAACACGGAAGACCCCTCCCGATGGGACTATCTCAAGTAATTCGTTGTCTACGATCCTGAAGACTTCGAAACGGGGAAATTAGATCGACAGGCGGCCGTTTTCGATACGTTTACAGAGTGGATAATGCAAAAAGCGGATGCCCGCGCCGAAAAGAAGACATACAAACGACTCCGGGGAGAGCCCTTTAACAACACCGCCATCTCAAGGATATGGACCATATCACAGCTCATTGCTGCCCACGATGATATACTCAGCAGCATTCTCATGCCACAAGGGTTTTCCTACGTTAAACACCGGAGCCACAGGTACGAGTTGCCAGAGCATTATACGTTGCCAGCACCGACCAGGAGCGCCACGATCGTCATGTTCGGCAGTTCCTCCCCGGCAGAGATCACCATGCCTGCCGACGTCAACGTCGCCGAGGAGGGTTGGTGGCACGTGAGAAAGATCGGACGGGCCCGCGAGCACGACCCTGCTCTTCTGCTTGACCTCGTCTTCAAACCTCTCTCCATCCCGCCGCCGGAACGGGCGAGGGCGGAGGGCAACCCTTTGCCTCCCTCGCCGCTACAGCTGTTCGAGTACATGCTGAGGAGGTATGCCGGCTTGCGGTTCAAGGACAAGGCGTGAGAGCCGGACAGTTCTTTTTTCGGTCCATTTCAATCGTGGCTTTGCCACAACCCCTTCTTCGCCAACAGGAGCAAGAATGGCGACTACGGCATGAAAATGTACCAGAAACTCTGAGGATAGGTCCATTCAACTTTGTGTTTCTCGGGGAACTTGAAAAAGTCTCGAGGAGAAGGTTGACGTGGTAAGGGTTGTTGTTTCTTCTGTAAGCTAGGAATTTAAGTAGGGCGATTGTCGTCTCAATTGACTTCTCTATGTTTCTTGTGTCAGCTGTGCGTGTAATGGGCTACTTACTACCTGTCTGTCATCCTCGTTACATCTGTCCGTCCATGTTGTTTCTATCTATCCTCGACGCATCTGTCTGCTGTTTGGATGTGTGATACTTGACCTGGGGTGAGAATTGAGAGTTACCAAAAATTATACACCATAAATGTCATAAACGGCAAAAGGAATGATCAGTGGGAGGCTTGAACTCCCGGCCTTGGCATTACACAACATTCCAGGTAGAATATTAGTACCACGCTCTAACCAACTGAGCTAACCGACCAGTGCCGTAACGATTGTTACGAGGAGGGGCAGAAGCGGAGTCTAAGGACCCCTTGCTTTGCTCGAGTCAGGCAGCATGCAGGCGGGCGGCCCTGCAGCCAATCGCAGGCTCGCAGTCGTAACCAGGAAGTCGCTGGAAGCAAGCCCGGGAGCGCTTAATGGTGCCCGGGTTCGCGTCCCACGTCCCAACAGCCGCCGGGAGCGAGGACAAATCAGGGCCGAACTCAGAAGCGCCCGCAGGGCAAGCAAGTTTCGGCGAGGGACCGTGAGGCAAGCCGTGGCAACAAAAGTCGACTCAGACACGTTTTGCAGAGGGGGGAAGTGTCAGAAAATCCAGGAGGATGGTTTGGCTCATGCATGCGGCTCCCACGAGCGCGCACGAATCGTGGCAGAGTCGCGCTTGTCGTCTGATCTGTGTCATCCCGCCTTTCAAGCGGGGATGGATGGGATTTGAGAAAGGGAGGCTGGCTGTATGTTTGCCCGTGCAATAAGAATAGAGTGCAGAACAGGAAAGGTGGGAGCATGTGACGACTGCGGAACCGTACAGTTCGTCCGTGTCTTTTGGTGGAACGTCTCCCGCCCGGTTTTTTTCGGTCTGCAAGAGTGACAGGCAAGCAGCAGGAAGAATGTGCGACGACGGGCTTGTCAGAAGCTGTGTTGCGACGACGAGGCACCGACAAGCCGGGGCAGCCTTACGCAAAGTGTCGGAAGAGTGGTGGTCTGCGGCGACCCGCGCGAGTCGTGAAGGAGGCTGGTTGGTATGGATGATGTCAAGACGTGACATGACGACTGAGGTCTGTCTGTTCGGCGGGATTTTGTGCCAAGGTTTGGCGACACGCAGGTCGGGGAGGTTTGCTGCATTGTTCGGATAGTGGTAGCGTCGTCGACACGCAATTCTAATAATAATCTCGAGCGCAAAAGAGGCAGCCCAAGGCCGAGCAGCCACCGCCATTCAGGGAAGGCGTGCTGCGGCTGCATCGGCGACCCAAAGATCAGCAGGTACGGCGCGAAAGGGGAAGAGGCACCAACTATCGAATTCTGGCATGCAGCTTTCACTGGAAAGTGGGCGAAAAGCAAGCGGTGGTCTGTGGGTTTCGTCCAATCAGCCATCCCCACAGCCAATACGACGCTTAATCTGGACAGGGACGGAGCACAGGGACTCCAGAGGCAAACTACCCGAGGGGGTGGACCTTCACAGTGGTGCTGGTGCTGCTCCGACGTGGTTTTGGCGATGGGGACAGTAAACGAGATGCCTCCCAGTGGTCCATTACAGTGCTCTTTCCCGTCCGGCCTTGGAGATTGGACTGGATCGTCGTCGCAACGGTCAGGGCAGGGCAGTTTACATAGGTACAGGCTACAGCACAGTACAATACGTAGTACTTACAAAAGGGGATCACCAACGGACGCCAGATCTGAAACGCATAAGTGTGCGGACCGGGGCCGGACGACGACTCGTTTGGCGCCGATCACGAATAAAGCATCTGCTTTAATGTTGGCTCATTCCGCCGCTAATAGTTCTATCACCACGAGAAGAATTGTATGTCTCTCTCTCCAGCGTCGTCTCTGGTCAGACAGCGTCAGTCAGCCTTGTCGTCTCGTTACCGAAGCAAAATACCTACGCACGTCCAATATCCCCTGGAGGGAAACAACACTAATTTACTAGTTTACTCCCTATTACGACTTCCTCCTCCCTACCTATTACTACCACAAGACACATTCACCTCGGTACCTGCTTGTACCTACTTAGGTGGGAAGCAACGACGAACAGACGACCTAGACGCCTTCCTGCCCTGTTGGTCTTGGGTCCTCCGAAGGCTGTCCGACTTCAGTGTCCTTCCTGCCCTGCCAACCTGCCTTGCTTAGCGTGGTCCCCTCCGAGCTGCTCTCCGTCCCCTGCGCGGTGCTCTCTTGGCCGTTACCGCATCTCCACAAAGATAGCGCTCCCCAGCAGCCCTACAAGCCCAGTCGTGGTGTCGCCTTCAGCTGCCCGCCCCATCTTGCTCCCGTCCATCTTCGCGTTTTCCACTTCCCTTTCCCCCCTTATTCTCCCCCTCGAAGCAAGCTAGCCGACTGGGCAACAAGAGCCTGTAATGCTTGTCGTTTCTTAATATCGCTGGCTTTTTTTTTGTCTGTCCATTTTCCCCTCCTTCCTGCTGGCTTTTGATCTCTCGCTTTCCCACAACGCTCGTTCGCACTCAGACCTCACACTTACACCGGCCCGACGATCCTGTCCCACTGCGGTGGAACTCGACCCGAACCCATCCCTCGAGGGAACTTTACCGCCGATTCGGACCTCTGTCGTCGAGATATGAGAGCGCAATAGAACATGGCGCAAAACGGAGCCTTTGGCGCCTCGTATCGACCTCCTCCTGAAGAGTTTGCGTCGCATCCGCCGCTGAATCACCGCGTCTCAAACCTCACCGAAGTCAACGACTGGGAAGCCTACCAGCACGACGGTGCGCCCAATTCGCTCCGCGGCAAGGAGTCCCTTGTCTCGCTCCAGTCGAATTCCCAACACGCTACGCCGTCGCCGCACGCGCCAGAAGAACCACAGCGTCGTTTCTCGAGGACTTCGTCTTGGTCTGCGTCCTTCGCGTACACTGGCGCCTCTGGCTACGATTCCGTGCCTGCGACCGGCGAGCCGTCGCTGTCCAGGACATATTCGAAGGCCGTTCATAATTTCCGCCGGCAGTCGCTGCTGCGCTCTCAGCATGTCGAAACTCAAGAGGAGCACGATCTTTCACTCCTGCGCTCCGCCGCGCCCATCGGCGGCGATCTCTCGCAGCAAGAGTCCGATGCGAACAATGAGCCCATCTTCGACGTGACCGCCACGCTCGGCCCCATGGGTTTTCAAGACGAGGCCTTCCTCAAAAAGCTACAGGAACAGGAGGCTAGCGGCCATCTCACCGGAGGTTTAGGGACAGGGTTCAAGCCGGATACCACGCTCAAGGGAGAGGATCTCTTGACCTCGCCCCCACCTCCGAAGAGGTCGCTTACGCGATCCTTCTCTCGGCGTCAGAAGCTTAGCCGCACTGCGACGATCAAGGCCTTCGGTCAGGATGAGGCCAACAAGAGGGGAGAGGTCATCGAGGTGATCATGGAGGAGCCTGTCGGAGCCAACCACGCCGACCAGGTCGACCTCAGCGTTGTCGCCGGGCCGACCATATTTGACGATGATGGCGAGAACATGCGGCGCACCACCTTCCCCGTCAACAAGAAGCAGACGACGCAGGTCTTTTACCCGCAACCAAACTGGAAACCATTTTCTATGAGGTGGCCATACCTCACCGCCCTCATCAGCTTGTCTATCGCCTTGGCCGTCATGGTCGAGTTTCTTTACCAGAGGTCGCGGACCGACCCGCTCATCAAATTCACGCGCCCCGCCGAAGTCCCGGGAGAGCAATATTTCGCCGTCAAGTTCTTGCCGACGATACTCTCCGTCACGTACGGCGTGTTGTGGCAGGTGACCGATTTTGAGGTGAAGCGTTTGGAGGCGTATTATCAGCTCTCAAAGGAGGGCGGCGCTCTCGCTGCCGAGTCCATCAACGTCGACTACGTCACGAGCCTAAGCTGGTTGCGGCCGTTCAGGGCGTTGAAGCTACGACACTACGCCGTTGCTGTTTCATCCATCTCGACGTCACTAGCCGTCTCTTTGGTGCCCACCTTTGGCGCTGCGGCTTTCGTTCTCTACCCTGACCGGGCAACCCGCCTTGCAAATCCCGATCAAGAGAAGGTGATTCGCCTTCATCCGGTCTGGTCGAGGCTGCTATCGTCAACCCTGTGCATCTGTGCCTTTTGTGGTTGCGTTCTCTTTTACATCCTCGAGAAGCGACGATCGGGTCTTCTAGCCGATGTCAGAGGCATCGCCGGCCTCGCGTCGATGGCCGTGGTGAGCCACATTCTGGTGGACTTTGCAGATCTCGACGTTGTTAGCCACAGCGACATCCACGCCAAACTGAAGCATCATCGTTACGTTCTTCGCAACGCTTCCCTAGCCCCCGACGACGAGAACCCCGTCTCGTCACAGGACAGGGACAAATTCCAGGACCACCACTTGTCGCAAAACCCGCACCCCCGGATGCTGCGTCTCGACGGATATCTGCCCTACGTGGTTGGCATCGTCCTCTTTTTGGGCTTCATCCCGATCTTCCTGTTTTCTAACGCTAGCGTCATCACGGCCAACGCGCCGTGGGTGGTGACAGCACTGGCCGTCTGCATCAAGCTGGGCTGGGGTGGATTGGAGACGGACATGCGGATGATGGAGCCGTACTACATCTTATCGAAAAGGCATTCTTCATCCAGGACACTCACCCTGGATTACACCGCAATGCCGTTTGCGGTCATGCCGTTCAAGGCCTTCCTCAACGGCCACGTCCTGATGTTCCTGGTCGGGTTCGGCACCATGATGGCTGAAGTCCTGACAGTGCTGCTGACCAGTCTGGCGACGGTCGTCGGCGTGGAGTTCCTGGACGCGGCGTTTGACGAGAAGCCCGACCGCAAAGACGTCGGCGGCATCAATGCCGGCCAGGAGACGGTGTCGTCTTTCTGGGTCTCGTATGGACTGGCCACCTTTATCCTGCTGTACATGGGCACAGTCGCAACGATCGTGTTCCTACGCAGGCGGCATCCGTTCCTGCCGCGGCAGCCCAACACCATCTCGTCGCACCTGGCCTTCATCCACCAGAGCAAGATGATCTACGATTTCGTCGGCACGTCGAAGCTGAGCAACGCGGGCATGGTGCGCCATCTCGAAAACTTGGGCAAGACATACGGGTTGGGCTGGTTCGAGGGCCGCGACGGGCAGACGCACTGCGGCGTGGACCAGGAAGAGCTGCTGGGACCGTACAAGCACGGCATGGACTTTCAGGGGACGAACAAGCCGTGGAACACGCAGTGGGAGTCGTACGACTGAGAGGAGGCGGAGGAGGCGAAGGCGGCAGCGTTCTTGTCTTATAAGCTGGCCGCTAGTGAATCGCACATACGAAGAAGAGGCCTTCCTAAAGAACGGAAGCAACCCGGCGTTCCCAGGAAACGGAGTTTTACGGGCAGGGCATGCATGAATGATATTAATCATAGTCTGGGGAATGGGGGGAGGCTATAGCATTTTGAAGCGTGCCGCATCCGGGTCGGTTTTGGGCAAATGGACCCCTAGAAAGTTAGGATATTTTTGGGCTGCCTTTTTTGTCGCCGCTGCACGCACGTGTTTCGTGTATGCGAGCGAGCTGCCTGGCCCAAATGACAATACGATTGTTGATCGAGTCGCTCAAGTGTCCACAGGAACTAGAGAAAGAAAGAAAACGTGAAATACACAATGCGTGCATCGAGAAGGAAGAAAGAAAAGACGAGAGACGTTTTCTCCGCCCTGTCGATCACCTCCCCTCCCGCTCCCGTTGCCCGTCTCCGGAAGCACACGACGGGAGTGGCTAGCCGTCTTTCGTGCAGTGGTTCCCCGGGGACGAGGGTAGCGTGGCTTTTTAGTGTCGTACAGCATCGGCGGCCAAACAAGTAGAAAAGTCTCCAACCCGTTCAGCAAAGCTGCGATTATAATACATATACGCGTACTATGTAGTGAAGATGGGATGCGAGAACGAATGGGACGCTGGCGAGCGATTGACTGACATCACCGTGCGGGATGGATGCGACGCAACCACAACCTTGTCCGCAGGTGCTAAAAATGAACAACAGCCTTTCTCCCTCTCTTTAGGTGATAATAGGTCCTCTCTTGAACAGTCACGACGGGCAGTGGCAACAACTGCCTACCTAAGTTGCGACCAGTATGAATATGCGGGGTGGGAAGGCGAATTGAATCGTAACTTGGTGCTATTTTTGATTTTTTTTTGGGCTTCGCTTCGCCTTCACATAGATTGATGCATCAGGGCAGGGGGGTTTGCAAGACGGATAGGGCTGCCGGAGCATCGCCATCAATCAGCCAACTAGCCTGCAGTGACTCGGTTGAAAATAGATGCGATTCGATTCGAGTAGAGAGGATAAAATAAGGGAACTATTATTTCACACCCCCAGGCTGAGTATTTCACATCCCCCTCTAGCTCTTCTAGCCCACTATATAGTTTTTAGTAAATCACTACTACTATTATTCTTACTATTGTCCGTTATTATCGCTATCGCTGTCATCCGTCGTCGTCGCTGTCATCCGCCGTCGTCGCTGCTGTACATCATGATAGGTGCTTATTGGCGGTGGGATACTCAGCTTAGGGGTGTGAAATAATAATCCCCTAAAACAAAGAAGAAGAGGCGCCTCCATGCAGAGAGAGGCTCAATTCCCAACCTACCTGCGGAATGCGTGCATGCATGAAAGACATCGGATGCAGGACACCCCCAAAAGAAATTCGACGCCTCGTCTGTTCGCCGGACCCGGCGGCGGTGTTCCCCGGAAGGTTGTCTGCGTGGTGCTCCGATCGAGTTTGTTGGCACGCAGGCGTGGCAGGGAAAATCGAGTTTATTAAGGTTATTGATAAATGAAGGCTCAATAGCGCCGCAAACCTGGGCAATAATCTGCGAGAAAGTTTCTCGCCTGCGCGTCAGTCAGTGATGGAAATAACAATTAAAAAAAGGCCCTCCGTCAGCTTGGCTACGGGTACAGATACTGGATCTGAGTTCCAAGGAATAATAAGTGATCCAGGAGTTACCAGGGGGGTTAGCGAGCGGAAAACATCGCTATCCCGGCCGGGTTCATGTAAGGAGGAGGGATCTTGGGTGGCATGCGGGCCACTTTTGTGTGTGATGAGCGTTATGAAATTCCTCACCATTCGAGCCCACATTGTTTCTTTGATTTTACCTTGCGATTCCGCCGGCTTCGGGGTTGTCAAAGTCCCTCAAGACGACCTCTGGATGGTTCGCAGCGGAGGGAAAATGTGAAAAGGTGGGCTTTCGGTAGACGCCTTGTTTCCAGATGATGTTTGATGTGCGCTCGTCTAGAGCCGGACCGTTGGAACCTGCACTCTGCTGAGCTTGAATCGTGGCGATGCACGGAGGATCCGCGTCTTGAAGAGCAACAAGGCCGGCCAAGAGACAACCGTGACCTGCGGCCTGTGACCCGTGGGTCCAGCATGCCTGTGCGAAGTATTGCGTCTTATTAACAAGTCCTGGTAACAAAAACATGGCGAGGTTGCAATTTGGGTCTCGATGCGGAAAGACTCCAGGAGTGTTTGAAGACTAAAAAAAACACAGCCTCGAGTGCGTGCGCGCCCAGACAAGTCAATATACGGATGGGAATCAGCAAAGTTACGATTTTCCCCCTCTCAAACATCGGACCAGCGGTTCTCCAGTGCGCAAACATTGGACGTGTTGATCTTGTGGTCCGCAGTGCTCATCATCTGCTAGCGCGAGTACGACCGCACGTGCTTGTTGTGTATGCCGCTCGGTGTGCTACGGTGAACTGGGGGAAAACGATGGTGTTGCCGGAAGTGTTCCAGGATAAGGATAATCGGCATCGATCTCTGATCAGGCGAGCATCAGAGTGCCGTCCAAGGGCCATGGATGCTGCTGGGTTGTCCAATTGCCTGTTACGACCCGCCAAATTTGGACGTCTCAGGCGCGTGGTTCTTCTCTCGCTTCCATCGAGGGGGACGGCTGGCTGGGATGTACGTATCTCGTTGAGCCGAAACCACACAGGCCGGGGCACGCATCGGTGACGTCGAGGCCGTTCGGTGGGCATTTTCCTCTCCGCGAGAGTATTTCGTGATTGCGACTTGACAAGACATGTCTGTCCATCGTCTCCATATTCTCTGCCGCCCTTGGATCATTTTCAATTCTCCCGGATGCCGGCTGTTCAGGTAAGCTGCGCAAGCGGCCAGGCTTGGCATGGTTTGCTGGAGTAACGCAACGCGTACACTACGTACGCCTGTCCCGCTGCCAAGTTCCTCTCCGGCAACTTCAGGGAGGGCAGATACTTTGCAAGTGTGGCAGTGCAGCAGAGTCAAGACTGAGACGACCACGACGACGGCCGGAAGACAACAGCGAGAACGAAATGAATGTGGATTGTTGGGCTTCCTCTTGGAGCCCTCTAGCGGCCTTGATGGTCGCTCATGTCTGGGGCTTGGCGGCTGGAGGTCGCCGCCCAAACGCTCGATGTCGCGGACGGGCGGTCGCGATGAGGGCGAGCGGCCGTCTGTTCGACGAATGTTGCTCACTGGTTCTGCGTTAGACTCTTGAAGACCGGGTCTTGGAAGTCTTGGAAAGGCCTTGGGCGCATCTTGGAACATTCGGGTCCTGAGAGAAAATGGGGCTTGGCACTGCCCGGCCTAGTTGGTCACCGTGCAACCCCGTGCTGCTGATTACTCGTCGAGACTCGACAGCGAGAAGAGAACGGCTGGGAATGACGATGGACGGCGCCGACGACCCTGCGGGAGCCCGGCCTGCGTGAGATCACCCGAAGAGGGGTAGAACTTCGGGAAGGTTAGTTTGGAAGGATTCAGTCATCAGCTTACCTCGTTACCGCATGTTCGTATCCGTGCTGCGCATGGCGTGGCATGGAGGCGGGAAAGGAACAACAAAATGAGAGAGGCGGGAAAGAGATGGGACGGGTGCTGCGAGCGAGTCTTGGCTTCGCGCTTTAGTGTAGAAGGCAGAATTCGGACGGCTGTATGAATGACGCTATGATTGCGGGAGCCCGCCGCGTGCGACGACGATCCGGTTTGTGTTGTTGGCTCTCGACACGACTCGACTCGCTGGAAGAGAGGGCGGCATCTGCATTGTACATCTGCATCTTCAGGGTTGTCCATCAGCGGGAACATCGCCCGTCGTCACCGGAGGGACCTGTCACCTGGGGGCGAAACCTGCTTTGGGGCCTTGCAGGCGGATCGAGGCGGCCCATGTTTTGTTTCCCTTCCCTTGCCTCGCCTTACTGAGCGCCCAGAAAGACAGCCGCTGCAGAGAGGGACGGAGAGGCCGCTGGGATATTTTTGCTCCTCGTAAAATGGACGACGGCCTGCTGTGTCGTCGCCGCGGTGGCCGGGCAATGTGACATGTCTGGTTCCTGTTTGAGGTGCGGTGGTGGTTGGCTGATGATTCGTACAGTGAGAAAGAGAAGGTGCTGACAGTTCAGATTACCTCTTACGTACATGTTGTCAGTAAACGTTCGTCTGGACCATTGCCCAGGGTGCGCGTGGTCGCCGTATGCGCTGTTAGAAGCTATACGAGCTGAGTCGAGACCCCTGGGGAGGGTACGGGTGCGCTACTTGTTTTTCCACTTGAGACGCGGCGATGGAGCAGGTATCTCCGCTGTTGCCGCATCGTATGCCTCCAGCCTCTCGAAAACACGCATAGCAGGCGCTACTTCGAGACGACGCCATCGGCCTCTCATTGGGCTCATCAGGGCGTTTAGCCCCACCCGTCCCTGACCCAACCCCCATCGACTTTGGAACAGGTCTTGTTGCTGCTGCCGTGGTTGCGTGGTTGCGTGGTTGCTGCTCCTGCTGGTGCTAATGCTGGAGGTGCTGGAGAACTCCATGGAGACTGGCACCTGCCCCAAGATTGAAATTACGCAGCCCAGCACGGCACCACCCCGTACCGTGGCTACCCCTGTCCCGTACATGCACATCCGTCCCACCGCCCACACTCGTTCGCGCTTCACCTTCGCGGGATTCCTCCCTCCCTTCCCTTGCGTTACCCTTGCGTTACCTCCCACACCCCCGTATTTTGGCCCTGCCCTGCTCTTGCCCATGTCCAGTTTTCCCTGAATCCGAACCACTTGCGACTTTTGTAGCAGTGGGCAAGCACCAGTGACCTGTTACAACTTACCACCACCACAGCGCCGGCACCAGGAAGGTACCCAGCACTGAGCAGTACCTACTACCCAGCACCCGACGCCTCCACTGTCCTCTCATCACTCCTCCGTTCCCCATCCACCCTCGCTTGGCGATCCTCTCCCCTTCTCTCCCTTCCTTCCCAATCTCCCGCAGCAAACAACAAAACCGCCCAAAAACCCACCCTTCCCTTCTCCCCTTCCCCCCCGCCCGCCAGTCCAGACCCTTTTCGACGACACGACCACACGACTGCTATTACTGACGACGACGATACGATCAACGCTTCCCATCCGCGCCTTCGAGAGGGACGCTTCCCTAAACCCCTCGACCATTCGCTACCGTTGAGAAAGATTAAAAAAAAAAAAAAAAAAAATTGAAGGATTCTTTGGCTGTGGAATAGGGGGATTCTAGAGGACAGGACAGGACCGGACCAGCGCCAACAGTCAACTCGTCGGCAGATAACCCTCGCTAGCACCATTCCCCTGCCACGCAAGAACACCTCCCTGCGACTGATCTCATCGACCGGAGCGACCGCATCAACTCATCCCTTCGCTACATCTTTTTTTCCGCATCACCACGATCCCGTCTGGAACGATCTGTGAATCACCCAACTCTATGACATCCTCGACCTAGACGGCTTCGACACGATCACTTTCGCTCCCACAACCCAAACCCGACGACCAGCGCCTGCCGTCAATCAGACTACTTCAGTTTACTCACCACCACAGCATCGTCGACTGATTCTACGTCGGTCACCATGCGGTTTTCACTCGCAAAGCCGTTGCTTTTGCTCGGCTCCCTCGCCGCCTATGTCACCACCCCTGTCATGGCGGCCGAGCAGATGCTCGTCTCCAAGTCGCTCAACACCTGTCAGGATGACTCTAGTTTCACGGCCAGTCTATTTAACGTTGTCTTCACGCCTAACAACGGAAGTGCCGCCATCAACATTGTCGCCGTCTCCTCCGTTCAGGGCAGCATTGTTTTCGATGTTGCCATCTCTGTCTACGGTTACGAGTTCATGCGGCGCACTGTCGACCCTTGCAGCATCAACCTCGCTGGTCTCTGCCCCATGACTGCCGGAAAGATCACCATGAACTTCAACCTCCAGGTTGGCGACGAAGCCGTCAGCCAGATTCCCGGAATTGCATACAACATCCCTGACCTTGACGCTACCGTCCGTGTCTTCGTCAACATGACCGATACCTCCGAGAGCGTGGCCTGCGTCGAGGCCGACATCTCAAACGGAAAGACGGTTGATCTGATTGGTGTCAAGTGGGCTACTGCTATTATCGCTGGGTTGGGCCTGATCGCATCGGCCGTCATTTCTGGTCTCGGCCACTCCAACACCGCTGCTCACGTCGCCGCCAACACCCTCTCCCTCTTCGGCTACTTCCAGTCTCAGGCTATTGTGGGTCTCACCGGTATTCACCTGCCCCCCATTGTTCAATCGTGGACTCAGGACTTTGTCTGGTCCATGGGTATCATTCGCGTCCAGTTCATGCAGGACATCTTCACCTGGTACCAGAGGGCCACGGGCGGAACCCCTTCCACCCTGCTGAACTCTTTGACGACTACCTCCGTTCAGGTCGAGAAGCGATCGTTGGATTGGGCCATGTCCGCCGCCAGGATGGCCAGGCGCGGCATTGACGCCGGCATCTCCACTGTCGCCAAGAGAGCCAACATCCAACTCTCCTCCGGCAGTTACATCGTCTTTGGTATTCAGCGAGTTGCCTTCCGTGCCAAGATCGAGTCGACCAACCTCTTCATGACTGGCCTGACCTTCTTCTGCGTCTTCGTCATCTTCACCGTCCTGGGCGTTGCTGCCTTCAAGGGTTTCTGCGAGCTGGCTGTCCGGCAAAAGTGGATGAAGAGCGAGAAGTTCCAGGACTTCCGCAACGGCTGGTTCACCGTCTTGAAGGGTATTCTCTTCCGCATGACCCTCATTGGTTTCCCCCAGATGACGATTCTCTGCCTCTGGGAATTCACCCAGCTCGACTCGGCAGCAGAAGTGGTTCTGGCTGTGTTCTTCCTGTTCGGCATGGCTCTTACGCTTGGTTGGGCCGCCGCCAAGGTCATTCGCATCGCCCGCCGCTCCGTTGCCATGCACCGAAACCCGGCCTATATTCTGTTCTCCGATCCCCAGGCACTCAACAAGTGGGGCTTCCTCTACGTCCAGTTCCGCGCCTCGGCCTACTACTTCATCCTGCCTGTTCTTGGCTACACCATCGTCAAGGGCATGTTCGTTGCCTTTGCTCAGCGAAATGGCACCGTCCAGGCCATTGCGTTCGTCATCATTGAGGCTGCTGCATTGATCGCTGCCAGCGTCCTCCGACCTTGGATGGACAAGAGCACTAACTCGTTCAACATTGCCATCTGTGTCATGAACTTCCTCAACTCCATCTTCCTGCTCATTTTCTCCAACGTCTTCGGCGCCCCGGCCCTCGTCAACGGAGTCGTCGGTGTCGTGCTGTTCGTTGCCAACGCAGCTTTCGCGCTGATCCTCCTGCTCCTGGTCATCATCAGCAGCACCCTGATTTTCTTCCGCAAGAACCCCGATGCTCGCTACCAGTTCATGGCCGACGATCGCGCCTCGTTCATGAAGTCTCAGACCCAGCTGAACACCACGACCGAGTTGGACGCCCTGGCGGCAACCGCCCGTGGCGACAAGGCCCACTACAACAAGGGACTCGACCTCGACGACGACAATGACTCTGTCTCCTCTGAGTCGCTGCGCCGCCGTGCTGCTGACCCGCACAACGTTGCTCTGCCGCAGTCTGCTGCCCAGTCTCAGCACTCGGTCAGCCGCCCTGGCACCAACGGAAACCATGGACACCACGGACCCCACTCTCCGGTGGATCCCTCGATGCCTCTGTTCCCGGCTGACAACCGCCATCCCTATGGCCAGCCTCCTGCTCCGATGCGCACACCAAGCCCGTACAACGGCTCTGGTTCGACACTGAGCGCCAACCAGTACAGGCAACAAAACAATGCCAGCCCTGCCCAGTACAGGTCACAGAACAACGCTAGGTAAGCGCGCTCTACAGAAAGAAAAAATGGTATGAACAAGAGACTAACAGCAAGAACAGCCCTTGGCAGCGTGGTGCTGGATACGAACACTAGATATGACTCGCTATGACTTTGAGCTGTTTTGACAGCAGATACCTGGCGGTCTAGAGACCGACTTGCCGCATCACAGCGCGAGTGGGGTGGTCGCTGTCTTGGTCATCCCAGTTTTGGGTACCCTTTCTCCCGGTGGATAAGGGGTTTTGAGCTCAACACAGCCAGTTCAGTAATCATGTGCCAGGCGTGGGGGAAGGCGTGAGCCCTTACCTTGAGAGTCATGACGAGCAAGCATCACACCATAGACGGAATGGTATCTTCTTTTCTTTCCTTGTTTTTGTCCTACTTATAACTCTTGTCTCAGGTGGCATTGAGGACGGCGTCCCGAGACCAAGGCGTTGACATGTTGATTTTGGGGGGAGGGATGCCAGGAAGGCACGCCGGTCATGGCGGTAGACGCACATTGGGGTCTTTTCTTGTCTTGTTCTGTTTGTAAATACGGCCGCTACGGGCTGGAAAGAAGGGTCTTGTCAAAGACGCCAGCTCAGGGCCATGGATCAGGAGGGAAAGGGGATCAAAAAGGTTCACTGTGGCATGGACGAGAAATCCATCCAAACCATCATGAACTCGCGTGGCTCGATCAGAGAGGACAAACCACCCTGCCTGAGGAATTTCACAAAATAGCTAATGAACCTCGCTGTTACTAAGTTGCTCTTGTCCAAAGAATGTCTTGGGTGAAGTGTTGTATGGGATGGAACACAGGATACCTGCTTGGGCTAGAACTCACCTTATTGATCAGTAAAGCTGTGGCGAGAGCCAGGTCCAGATTGATGGTCTCCATCCTTCTGGGAGAGTTCTGGGAGAAGACGAGAGTGTCTACGGCCCTGCCGGTGGGATGAACTTCGAACAAGAGGCCAGGCCCGGCTGGCGAGATAGCTCCGTCAAAAGATAGCCGAAGATTTCAGCTGGCGGGAAACTTTCTCTTCGGCCGACTGCGGACGAGAGACACGGGGGAACGGGTGATCCACGACGGAGGGAGAGCTTCATCGAGTGGAGTTTGTTGGTGTGGGGGAGTGGGAAGAAGCTTTTTTTTTTTTTTTCACCTTCGGCCGAACAAAACAAAAAAGTTGCATGATTTCTCCGAATCCCACAATCTCCCTCGGAGGCGGGCCAATCCCTCAGAGGCGGCGACTCGTCCGCCCTGCCCAATGGGATGAAGCTGGCCGCCGCGGAGGTGATGAAGAAGTTTCCCTCGGCCGGGGAGAGAAAAGATGGTGGAGGGGTGGATGGGGGGGGTTAAGTCAAAGTTAAAGACTATCGTTACGGCCGTACCGCTGGGAGACGGAGGTGTGATATTCGGGCCTTTCGTCGGAGGCGCGAGAATGGGGGGTTTTTGGGGGGAGGAGAGAAGGAGGGGGGGGGCTTGTGAGACAATGTCACGGGACTAGGTGATGGCGGTGGCTGTGTGATCGGTGTGAGGGGAGGTGAAGGTGGTGTACGGATCGTGGGCTAGAAGGGCTTTGATATTCAGTTGAGAGGGTGAGTGAGTGGATCGGAGTCGGTCTTTCGTGTAATTGAGTCTTGCCGCGATGTCTCGGCTTCGAAGCGGGAATTCTCTCCGAGGATGGCGGTGGCAATGCCGCGGTGTAGTCTGGCATCGTCTGGGTGGTTGAAAGGGAGCATGACTTATCGATTTCCATTGCTTTGCAAGTGACTATGCCAGGCAAAAGTCTTCACGCGCGGGACGTACTAACTTCACGATAGTTGGTGATGACCGAGTCCTAGCTGTCGACGTAAGAAATCGGCACACATATACTACCCTCCACGACTCAGTTCTACGTGAGGTGTAGACAGTAAATGACCACCAAGCATCTCTATGCAGCCCAGAATCCTCTGCCTGATGTTGCTGCGAGCTTGTCAACCCCCATACGCAGTCAACCCTTCTCCTCTGTAGTACAAGCTCAAAAAGCTCACAAATCGAACTGGAAAGGAAATGATGCCGAAGCTACGATACCTTGGGTGGCCTGGTTAATCCAGATCTTACCATATTACAAGCCCAAAACGAAGCCGAATAACGGCGTTTTCCAGGTATCACAAACCATAAAAGGTGTCGCGAGACTTCGCCGCTACTGAAATCATCCACCGTCTCAGGGGATATCGCGTGGGATGGACCGTACCTGAATAGCCACAGAATCCGTTGTAAAGGCTGAGTTACCGTTGACTCCCGTCTTTGTACGAGACAACGTCCGGTCTGGCCGGGCGGGCTGCAAGGTCAGCAAACGTCTCGTGTACAGACGTTACCTACAAGACAGGTTTTGGGTAAAGTGTCGATGGCAGATTTCGCGACGCGATCCCGAGATCTCGTCCCTTCGCGCGCCCGTCGCTCTTATCATCGTGGCCATGAAGTCGGCAAATACAGCACACACGAACCAATGCCACCGGCTCCCAGCCGGCAAACAAGCAGCTTCAGCCACGGCGCGGCCCAAGTCAACCCACACATCCGAGCATCGGGATCGCAGGGCTTGACTCTCGGGCACGACGACCCCCACCCTCCCGAATGCTCCTTTGGACTTTGGACAAGTACGCGGGAAAACCCATGCAAAGCCTCCTTCTCCTCAGCCACTCGGAATCGGGGGGGGGCTGTGAGTCCGGGCGGCTCGGAGTTTTCCCTGTCGGCTCCAGTCGGCTGTGAAGAGGGAGGGACCGACGCTTCTCCGTCTGGGCTTCGCTCATACCCTAGCCGATTCCGGCCGGACGTGGAGACCTCTGGCCGGTTTCTCTTTGTCGTTGTAACGGTCATTGATGAGGGGTTGATGATGACGATCAATCAACCCCCTCATCTGATAGGAAAACCGACGAAGAATGAGACAAGGCAGACAGCCGAATGAGCGGATACTGCCAACACAAGAACACGGGGGATCTCGCGGATCGAACGGCTGGTTGCTCCGGGGGTGTCGGAGTCCAGTCAGGCCGTCGGATGATGCTTTCGCCTTTTCAGTCCGAAGCTTCGTCAACCCGCCTTGGCATCACGAACATTACGTGTCCGTTAGTCGAACGTTGAGAAAGAAAATGCTGTCTTGGCCGAGGGGGATTTGCAGCTTGGCATCGGATGAATGCTGTGATGGAGCCAGAGGAAGGAGGGGCGCGCGAGACAGTGAGCCTGCTGGAGCTATGTCCAACTGGGTAGCCGCAGGCGAGAAGGGGGAGGGGTGCTGTTCCCGAGGGACCTGCAGGTGCCTGGCAGTCCTGGAGGGGGAGTGAAGGAGGCTATCGTGAGGTTGGCCTAGCATGGCGGAGAGCCTTGACCACTTGAGCGCGTCTAGGAGCTGGAGCCAGTAGCTTGTTTACCGGGTGCCAAGAGTATGACATACCGAGTGGGCCGGAGGAGGCGCGGTTGACTGCGGGAAGGGAGCACTGGCCGTGCTGTTCTTTCGTCTTTGGCAGGCGAGTGCAAGTGACACAACCGCCTGGGCGGGTTCAAGACTTGTGGCGCGGTGGTGGTGGTGTACTGTCCGCCGCCCATCACCGCACAAGTGTCGTGAGGCTTCACATGCGGGGAGGGGCGGCGGCTAAGGCAGGTGGCTCGGCACCGAGAGGACGGCACATGCAGCTTCATTTGTATTTGCGTCTCACGGCAAGACCTCTGTGGCCCTGGGCGTGGCCTTGTGGAGGAAATTGTGGCTTCTCGGCAGTTCGAAAGATGATGATAAGGCTGAGAGTTGATGTTCGTAGTTGTGCCAGCCTCAAGGGCCGTTGTCGTGGGCTTCTGAGACTCTTGTTTGATATTATTTTCTCGTCAGTTGCTGTTAGTCTCGACCTGGCATGGCGTTGAGCTGTGTTCGTCAGTAGAGGAGACGGCGTTTGGCTGCTGAGCAAGCTGACGGACGTCAAAGAGGGGTCGGATTAGGCTCCTCGGATTTTACGACTAGATATGACGGTAAACCGCAGATTTTGGACATCAACACCCGTTCTCCTGGGTCCGGTGGGGATTAAGCTCCAGCAGCTTGCTTGTTGATTGAGGGGCTTTAGTTTGACGACTGTTTACTCCGGAGGGCCTCCGAAGCGGGGTTCTCTGTTACCAGCTGAATGATTGGCCCATGTTTTCAAAATCGAACGATTGTGAAGTACTAGACGACTGCTGGCGGGCGGGAGTGAGAGTTAGTGGTGGGAGACACGTCGTGGACGACGATCCCGAAAGCCACTTGACGTTGAGCCAGAGCCCCAATAGCCCAATTTGGCAAGTCGTACACTGGGCGGACATCTGGTGCGGAGCAAAGCAACCCCCGGAAAGTCCTGTTGGACCGCAGAGATTCTTCACGGGTACGCCAGACGTGCCTGAGTAATATGATTCAGAGCTAATTGTTCCAGATTGTCAGTGAAGTGGACGACGATAAGTGTGGCTCGTGTGGGGAGGCGGCCGCCTCATCCGGGTCGAAGGTGAAGAAGGACCACAAGTTGCGGAGTAACCTATGAGCTAATCTGGGCATGCCACGGTTGGCGTTTGAGGCTGCAGCTGTCACGACGGCGGGGGCTGCGAGCGGATTACGGGAGGTCTACCTGAAGTTGAGAAGATGGCCGCCGTGAGCCAGGCCCATGTCATCGGGCGGCTGGCGGTTGGCTCCAGAGTTTGCCTGCCCCGATTATCGAACGGACGGCAATCAAGGTAACTGAAAGGCAGCGGTTCGGGTTCCAGCATCCGAGCTAAGACATATAGACTGTCAGAGAAACAACGACCGACCAAAGTCTGTTTGCGGCCGGATTTGGTCGTGACAGATAGGTCCCCACAAAACTCCAGCTGTCTTATGAGTTGAATACGGAACCTTCCACGATCAGGCTGCCAGCTAGTCAACGAGAGGTTCCTGAGAAAAGAGTGTTATTGGTCAGAGAACGAGGGTTGAGTGACGCTTGACCTCATGGAGTTGACGAGTGAGACACATTTTCCTCTTTTCGTGCAGAAATTCTGCTCTGGCCACGATGGTAACGACTGCGAGAGAGCCTTGCGTTTTGTTGGATGTTGATCATGTTTGACCATGACCATTACGATGGTGATAGTGATGAAGGATTAACATCAACAAGATGTACGAAGCTGAAGATCTCAGATCGCGAAACCCGCCGGCACGGACGGGCAAGATTCGAGCGGGGTCTGTCGATCATGTTCCACCCTATCATTCCCCAAAGAGGAGATAGTATGACGATATTGCGGGTGTGTATTGCTCATGAGGCAACAATCTCGCAATCGCCATGACCCTGTCTCTGCCTGTCTTGGACATGATAGCTCAGACATCGTCACCAGAACGTGGGCCGCCATGCAGGGTCTTCGGGCAAGGGTATTATTGCGCGGCCTCTTTCAGGGTCGTGACAGACCATCAGCCTCTTGTCTCGCTCCCTTACTCAATCATGCGTACGCGGGCGCAGTTTCCTGACCGTGTCGCGGAGTTGCGATGCAGCCACGGAGCGGGCTTCGCGTTTCCCGGAAAAGAGTCTCGATTTCCTCTCGGATGAGGCGAGGCGAGGCGAGGGTGCGTGAAACAAGGCTCAAGATAGCTGCCAAGAAGAGATCTCTCGAATGTCGTGGCGGTTGGGCATCGGACTCTGCGGGAGGGTGTCGTCGTCGGCGCTGTTTTCGGTGGTCAGCGCAGCATCTCGCGCGGCGGCTGCGGCTGGGCAGAGTGCGTTGGGCGAGGGCGGCGGTTCCCCGTCGCGGTTATGCAAGGCCAGGCCCGTGCAGGTACGTTACCGGCCAGGCACATCGTACGAAGAAGTGCGGCGGTATCAGGTCCGCAACGTACGCAGTGCCTGCATTCGGACTGCAGGAAGAACGTTGAGCGATGGGTCCCGGGGGTGTGGGCAGCTCGTCGTGGGGGAGGTCGAGACGCAGCGCGGCTGCGGCCTGCAGGGTACTGCCGTCGACAGATGGATGCTGGACAAACAACGTTTCCGGGAGGGGGTAAGTCGACGATGGCAGCCCAGACTGGGAGAGACACTTGGACGGTTCAGGCAATTCCTGCGAGTAAGCGATCGAGCAAGATCGTGATGCTGAAGGATGGGGGTGCCAGAGAGACAGAGGCAGAGAGACAGAGCAAGACAAGAAGAAAGAAAGAAAGAAAGTCGAGGAGTGGGTTCCGCACTGAGACATTTCGTACGCGAGAATGGCGCCGTGTTCCGTCATGCCCCCGCGCCTTTCACTTTTGAGTCTGGGGTGAGAAGCAGAGGGAGCAGCTGCGAGACTCTGCAACGGGGATCTTGCACTAGGCCCCCAAGCCCCTCAAAAGTCGGCCGGCCGGGCAGGCAAACCACACCAGGGGCACCGCACCACACCACACCAAAGCAGGCCAGGCCAGCCCGACGGACTGGTGAGCTTGTGGCTCTTCCCTTTCGGCTAAGGCGGGGGGGGGGGGGGGGGGGGGGGGGGGGGGGGGGAGGTAAGGGCGCCTGGCCACGCCGTTCCCTCCGCCGCCGCCGAGAAGTCGGGGGCGTGTGACGACGATGGATGATGCCTCGCGGACGAGATGGAGGGGGCGTCGAGGGTGAGCTGAGCCGCGGGGAGGTAGGAGGTAAGGCTTAGCGGCCATTCTCGTGGTTCGGCCATGGAGGAGCGCTCAAAGTCTGGCTGAGGCGGGGCGAGGCGGACGGAAAAGCCAAGTTTGTCTGGGGGGGGGAGAAGGGAAACATCGCGGAGGGGAGCTATCTGTTTGCGGCCATATTCATTGTCAACTCGAAGAACCGGAAAGACCAGCCGGCCAGCACCCACCCCTCCCTCCTGCCTAAGAAAAGAGGTAAGGTACCTAGCTACCTACCTACCGAACCTTGGGAACGATACGGTACCACCCATGCCTTGGTCTTGAGGCAGGTACCGTTCGTTCCCTTTCCACCTTCCTTACCTTGGTCTGGAGGTCTGGCAGGTAGGTACCTACCAGTGCTACCTCACTTACACGCAACTCCGCCGCCCCTTCCACATCCACATCCACATCCACATCCACATTCAACACGGTGCAATCCACCATATCCACTCTCCACTGCGTCGTTGCCAAGCCTTGCTCTAAGAAGGAGCCGCGCGTTGGGCCTGGCCCGTGAGACGACTAGGAAAGAGCCACCACTGAGCCTGAGCCGCAAGGTGACCAGGAAGGAGCCATCGTGAACCGGAGCAGTAGTCCGTTTTGACTCCCGACGTCGCCCCTCTCCCCTCTCACCTGCTATCATCCACTTCCCCCGGGCCTGCTGGCACCCATCTCCTACGTGAGCTAAAGTAGGTACCCATCTAATGTAGGTAGCCTCACGTCCGTGGGCATTGGGGGACGGATGAGGCGGGACACACAGACGCAGGCACCAGTCCGAGCATCCCACGGCGCTAAAACAAGACGGTCAAAGGAACAGGCCAGTTATCTCCTAGGCCCATCGCCCCAACGGCTGGTTCGACGACCGGGACACTCGTAGCGGCATCGTAGCACACGGCAGGAGGCTGCCCCGGTCCAGAGGGTCGGTATTTGACGAGGCGTCCCCTCTTCGCCGGTCGTAGGGCGAGCAGTGTTGAATGTTGACGTTGTTGTTGTTGTTGCTGTTGTTGTTTGTTGTTTGTTGATGTTGATGACGGTGGATGATCGTCACAAACGGGCAGTTAAGCAAAACACATACACACAGTTGAGCAAGAGGCATCAAGAGAGAGCAGAAGTAGGCGCAATGCATTGTGAATTAATGTAAGGGTATAATAAGATTTTGATATTGATGTTTGTCCGCTCCAAGTTTCCGTCTCTTATCTCGAATCCCAAGTTCCAGCCTGCGATTTCTGGGGATTCAAACCCAACAGAAGACGAGATTAACTACCTAATAAGTTTTATGACTGTGTGTTAATAAAAACGACCATTGTCGATGGTCTTTACACTCCCCGTCGGAGCTTGCGCCCCTATATTGTAATGAAGAAGAAGAAGAAGAAGAAGAAGAAGAAAAATCAACAGGCCGAACGTGTTAACGTCGACTGAAGAAACATTTGCTTCAATCAAAAGACCCAAACTCCAGCGCCGCTTTCAGTTCCTCGCCCGCTTCGTCATGGCCCCTAGAAAACGCCCTGCCGCCTACATCCCATTGCACGTGTGCTTTTACGCTTGCTGCAGCAATTTCATCATCGGAAAACAAAAAGAAAGTGATGTTTTTCACTGGACAAAAAAGCCCTCCTCGACAAACTTCTCCACATCGCCGCCGGCGGCCTTGACGGCCTTGATAGCCGCTTCGCTCAACCGCCGGCGCTTCTCCATTGCCTCCTTCTCCCGGCGCGCCTTGGTCTTGGAGCTGCCGCTTGGCGCCACGCCCGTCATGAGGATGTTCTTGTCACTGGGCGTAAAGTTTACGAACCCCATGCCCTCAGAAGCTCCACCGCCGCCGAGCCCGCCCCCGATGGACGGCGTGCGGCGATTCTGCTGCCACGACCGGCGCTTCTTGACGCTCGCGCTCAGCGCGCCGCCACCGCCGATGCTGCCGAGCGAGCCGCTGCTGCTGTGCCGGTTTGTGGGTGTCGGCGACGTCGACGACTCCCGGCTGGCCTGTCGGCTGCCGGGGTTGCGGGTCTTGCGCATCGGCGTCGTGAGACACATGTGCCGGGCCCCGGCCGAGGGGGCGCGGGGCATCCGGGGACGGCGGTCCGTCATCTGCTGCGGGGCGCCATGGGGCTGGTGGTGGTGGAGCTGCTGGGGCTGGTGGTAGTTGACGACCGGCGACGACGTGGCACGGGGCTGGGGCTGGGGCTGGGGCATGTGGATCATGAGCCCCGACATCTCAGACCCGGCTCCGGCGAGGGGGTTGTACTCGTACGCGAGGTCGTTTTGCTGAGTGTGCATGGCAAGGTTGAAGGAGGCGTTGCGTGCGTTCTGTGCCTGGTACTGTGAGTTGGCCGACAGGTCCATGTTGCCATTATCCCACCACTGGTTCTCGAGGCCGTCGACCGTGCTGTACTGGTGGTTGGCCCAGGCAGCATGGTTGTCCGTATGTGGAGTTGTCGTGGTCATGGGCCAGGTTGCCTTGCTGGTGTTGGCGACGTTGCTGGAGCTCATCTGCTGGTACGAGTTGAACATACCGCGGTTGTCGTCGAGAATCGGCGTGTCCATGGGCGTGGTCGGGTCACTGGGGCGGTAGATGGTAAAGGGGTCCTCGATGTAACCACCGATGAAGGGTATGCCATTGCTGCCGGCCGATGAGGTTTGGGACAGGTCCGGGGGAAGGGTGGCACTGTTGGGAGGGGAGAGGGGGAGCCGTGTGGTGGGTGACGTGCCGAGGCCGTGAATATTGACGTACTCGGGGCGGAGCTTGAAGTCCTTGCGAGGCGGAGCGTTCACATTGGGCGACATGGGCCCGCTGCTGTCGACGGCAACGGAAGACATGTTGTTGTTGGGTTGTTTATGACGGACTGAAGCAGCTTTTTGCTGCAGCTTGGAGGCGACTGCTTTGAAAAAGTTGCTCGGCTTACGACCACCGTTGTGGACGTGGTGGTTGTTGGTGGTATCCAAAGTATTGCTGCTGCCGGCGAGGTGAAGGTTCGTATTGCCGCTGCCGGTGAGGTGAAGGTTCGTGTTGCTACTGGTAGCGGACGAGCTGTGAAGAAGAGAGGTGGGAGGATGGGAAGCAGTGACAGAATGAGCGCGGGATGGCGACGCTTTCAACGATATGCCTTCAAGTCGCAGCAGCTCAGAGGTAGAGATCGATTTGGGTCCACCGGGACATGCTGTGTCCGGATAGGTTAGAGCCTTTCTTTGTTGTTGCCCACGTCCCACTCGCACTCCCTCAGGCCGCTGGATCGACCACGAAGTCTCGAGCTCGGGTACGTCCATAGCCTGTGGCGCCCTGGCTTCTGAAGATGTGGAAGTAGCACCAGGACCTGCAGAAGAGGCACTAGTCCTAGTCTCCATGGGCGGCGGCTGCAACTGGTGGCAATCCAAGAGCTCGTCCAGATCGCCCGATACGCTTGTCGTCGACCCCGAGCCGTGGGTGGGGAGTGACATGTTGAAGAAGAACGAGTCGGGTAAGGGAGCAGGAGCCAGCTCGTCGTCCCCGTCCGTCGACAGCCTTTCCAAGTCAACGAATTCCTCGAAGAGGAGCCCCTCGTCCACTGCCACAGCAGCGGCCGACCCTCTTCCCGCCGCGGCCCCCGCCGGTCCTGCCGTCTCTGCTGCTGTCACCCCTTCCCATGGAAGGTGAGCCGATCCCCCGTTGCCGTCTTTGTCCGCATCCATGGGCTCCACTGCGAACTGGACACCCAGGTATGTCATCTCGTCGTCCAGCTCTGTCGGGTGTGATCTGGGCCTGACACTGGTACCTGGGCTTCTCGTCCAATGCGAGACGGCCGCTGTCATGCTCGGTGGTGCTTTGCTTCTGGCCCTGCCCTACTTGTGTGTCTCGACCTGTCTCGACGTCTTGTCTTGTAGGATCAGTCCCGCAAACGAACTGGAGTCGGGGTCTAGGAACGACAAGATCGAAGGCGGTGGGGGAGCCGTGAACGACGCAACGGGGAGCGTGAATCTGCCGCGTTGCGTGGGGTTCGATGCGATGTTGTGAGTGGCAGAAGATAAAGTACAAAAGGCTTCGTAAGGAGAGACGGTTGACAGGACGTTCGTTTTCGGCCAGGTCAGATGGAAAGGAGTGTAAGAGAATGAAGAATATAGAACTGGGGTGAAATCCTCCAAGAATGGGATTCTTGTACGGAAAAGAAACCCGTCGATGGTTGCAAATCGACGTCGGTTGGAGGGGATGAGAGTCAACAAATACCGTCCAGTCCATGTCTCGAAACCTGCCACAGCAACACTTGCGCAAGATATGAGAGCAGCCGGGAGACGGCCACCCTGGAATTGGTATCACATAGGCCACCGTGCTTTCGGCGAGGGATGCCCTCGGCGACTGAATGCCCAAAGGAATGTTGCCCACGTTGTCCAGTGACCGAGTGAGGTCGGCCGCATTCCAGTCCCCCCTCCACCCCTGCTGTGTCTGCTAAATCTGGGGATAGATTAACCAGAGAGATAGCGATATCAAAGGAATCCCCATCTTCTCCTCTTTCACTCAATGTAGGTCGACAGGAGGGGGAAAAGGGTAAAAAAAGAAACCCGACAGACAATCGACGTGCCATCCGCCCTTCCTTCCTCGAGAGAGCTGTGTAGCTCTACAGAGAAAGCAAGGCCCTCGTTACCCAACAGGTGGACACGCGCATGCTTCTGCGTACCTGAATCTTCTCACTCTGGCTTTAGGCTACTGAATGGTGACTTTCCAGGCGCAAAAATCATATCCAAAGCAACACGCTTCTTGCCTTGCAGGTGCGGCGACACGAAGACGTGCACAGCGCCACACTACATCTAGGCCATGGCTCTCGTGCTCGGCCTGGGCAGCGGGAAAAGTCCCGAGCTCCTCATATCTCGTAGCGCCAGGTTCAACTGAAGGCCTGGCCCTCGTTCTCTCCCTCTCGCTTCTGCTCCGCTAGGATGGGTTGCTGCTGGTACTTGATAGGCCAGGGTACCACGGGCATAGCGACGACAAACAAGGGGATCGAGTATTTCAGGAAAGCCGGGGCGCAACAATGGAAGGGTTCGTCTGTAAAGGTATCCCGCCTCTGAGCATCGGCTAGGCCTCCAGGCAGCCAGACATGACTCTCGCAAGTCCAAGTGGCTGCATCTAACACTCCTCGTGACATGGACCTGGCCGAGCTCTCAGGCGAGCTGTCAGGAAGTTATTTGGCATTGGCATTAGCATTAGATATTCCCGCGGTGCGCACTAAGATACTGCAAAGTACCGCCCTGCTTATCTTGCGTCGTCAGAAACTTTAATTTGGCGTCTCGATCATTCATGAGTCGCTTGACTTCACTCACCCAAGCACGAGCAGCCATCGAGCGAGCGACGCAAGCTGTGGGCAATGTTGGTAGCCTGGTGACGGCTGGAATGCCGGTCGTGTTATCCCCCTGCTTACGTACGACACTTGTCTGCGAAAGGGCGACGGCAACAGCAACAGCGACGTCAGCGTACTCTGGGGTTGAATGGAGACGGGACATTGTACATTGTGTTCTCAGCATGAATGGAAATCCCTTCGACCGCAGTTTGAGTGCATGCCACTCTGTTGGAGCAGCACATTCCCGTTGCCAGGCGAAACCGTTGCGCTCGTTTTCCCCATGCTGTCCCTCCAACTTCCTGGAAAAACGACGATCCCGAAAGCAGCAGTGATTCTGTTTCGCTACCTTAGTCATCGGCACGGCTCATTTGAGAACGTCGAAAGTTGTGCTTGTTAGACACTCCGCAACTTCGGAGGGTCCGCTGTAGATTCTCGTCCTTCTATCCTCTACGGAAGTCCCATTCCTGACGCCACCATTAGGTAAACGGGTGAACCAAGCGCCCTTGACGAGCTGGCGCGTCTTGTGCATAATACGAGCGTCCCGTGCTCGTCACTCCATGCAAAACCAAAGGATCCGCAGGTTCCATGATTTCATTGTTCGCCTCCGTCTGCTGGGAAGCGTCCGGTTGTCCGAGAGGGCTGGTGTCGACAACTGTCGACGGGTGGAGGTTGCGAGTGAAGAGAGACAAAATCATCCTCCTGTTTGCGAAAGGGTTGAGAGGGCCGTGAGGCGCACGGTAGTAAAGGCAATGGCCCTTCATCTTGTAGCAAGCACAAACAACGCCGAATGAAGACTCGGCCCCGCCAAATAAAACCGGTGGACCCTTTGCTGAATGCAGGGCGGGTTCGGACGTCGTTCCATCATACGGAGAAAAAAAAAGAAATAAGAAAAGAGACCTCCAGAGTAAACGCCGTTTTGAAACTCAAACCGCCGTGCCTGACTCCATGTGCCGTGCCGTGGGTATACCGCCGAAATGACTTCCCGTCGCTGTAATGACTAAATTGAGATGTTGAAACAGATGCCTCCATCGTAGCTCATATACCGGAGCATCGTTGGTTCATATTGTTGTCGTCGGTCTCGGCTCCTGGGTTGGCCCTACGCCCTTACGCTTCCGCATCCTGGGCCGGTGTCTGACAACGTTCTGGCATCGAAGCGCCGTTTCCGCGGACCCTCTGAACCTCAATGCTCCATATCTTCGTGTTGCACCATCCGGGCCCATCGAGTGCTCTCTATTAGCAGCTAATAGTCTGTGCATCATGGATTGGCTGTCAACCTCCGCGCAGAAGTCTTCATCCGGTTCGATCCTGGCACAGGGTTCAAGGTCCTGACTGCCATCTGCTTCGATCTGGGGTAAACTTGGATTCTGTGGCACCGACTTCGATGCTGTTGTTGGAGGTTGGCGCACGTTGCACTGTGACTTGTCCGAGATCATGTCGCTCAAGCGGGATTCTATGGCTCGGGCGTTGTTTGGGTTGTTGGCGAAGCGACTGTGCCATTGTCGTCTTGATCTCTTCCAATCAGCGACCGGTTGATGCTCGGCTATGTCGGCCATCGAGAGATCCATCGCGCAATCATCATCCGCCTCGAGGGCAACAGCTGATAAGTCCGCAATGAGGGACGGCGATGTACCGGGGGACAGCCTCCGAGGCCGCGGTCTGAGCAGGGCGTCTGGGAACAGCGTTTGCTTGCTGAGCTCGTGGGCGAGGTTATCGATGGGTTGTGGCGGGGTGGAGGGGATTGCTGGGAGACTCGCGGCGACGCTCAAAGGAGACGAATCCAGTTCTCGTGGTCGTTGTCTGGGGGATAAGTGCGGTTCCTCACGAGCAGCAGCGGCAGCCGAATGCGCCTGCATCCCCAGTGTAAAATGGTCGAACATGTTCCCTGGTCTTTGCTAGTGGAGGCAGCGAATATGTATACCGTAAGTGTCCCAGGGAGAGAACAGACGAGTAGGAGACCGCAATGCTCAGGTGGGGGGGCAGGGTTGGTGTTATGAAGGCATCCGCAACCACGCTAAAACCCGGGCGAGGAGACGCCGTGGCGGCCACGAAAGGCCGAGAGCACGTACTAGGGCACCTTTGGACGGTGAGTGCTAACAACAGGAATGACGTTTTGTTGGTGTTGAGTCCGAGTACGGAAGCTGGGCAGCGACGGAGCGTAGGCGGACAGAAGCTGCTGCCATGTGGCTGAGACTGGACGAGGTATTGCCGGGGAGTTGCTGGGAAACGTGGACGGACGAGAGATAATCCACCGGTTTGAAGAGTAAATATCGATCGTCTGGATGCGGTTGGTTTGGATCGGATTGAAAGGGGAATTGCGCGACCATCCGTCGAAATGGGCGAAGAAGAGGTACGTAGGCAAGCTGGTTTTGCAGGGCCTTTCCCATTCGAGGGATGGCGAAAGGGTGATGAAGAGGAAAAGATGTAGGTAGGCGAGCAGGCCGTCCTTTTGGTTCGAGGCAGTAGCGTCACCGAGAAAGCCAGCTACCTTGGTAGTGTATAGCTATACGATTACTGGCTCGAACAAGATGATAGATCTGGATCTGGACAGCACCGACGAGGGTCGCAGAATTGCGTCCTTGGTGCGTGGTGGGCGTAACGCAGGTGCAGGATGCGGTAACCTAGAGATCCGACCCAAGCAATATCCGTACCGTATGGCCGGCACTACACTACCAGATAGTAGTGCGCTAGCGCGGCCAAGTTTCTCTGGAGACAGTGGAGGGAAGAAACCAGCGGCTTTCGGGACTGGGAAGACAAGGAGGGTAGGTGGTGGTGGTGGTGGTTGCACAAAGGAGACGAGGGCCAGACACTGGGAGTCGGCAGTGCCACCTGGGGATGGCGCTACTCTCTGGGCTGGGCAGCACACCGGCCGCCAAAGTAAAGACCTCTGGGTGCCAGTTCCGGGAAGCCGTCGTGCGGCGCGGTACGTGGATCTGGATCTGGTCTAGGCGAGTTGTTGTGTGTGTGTGTGTGTGTGTGTGTGTGTGTGTGTGCTGTGCTATTGGTACACCATCTTCATGGAGCGCGCAGGCGGTGCTTGGGTCGAGGAGTAGGGAAGGGCACTATGAAGAGGAGGGGAAATGTCAACGCCTATTCTTACTTACTTGGATTTTGTTGCCGGGAGCTTACTGACCTTGCTGCTGACCTTGCCGACCTACCGGTAAACCCGGACCGGGTGGGGGAGACGCGCGGAAAGAGGTCAAGTTTGAAATGGGGTTCGAACTGAATGGCCATCTTGGTATGGAGCTGCTCCCTGGATAGGTAATAGACGACCGTCGACGATCTGGATTGCGGTTGTGCTCGTGGACGGACCGACAGTCTGGGAACCTGGAAACGGTGCGGCGGCCGCACCCAATGCTCTGGGTCTGACGGCTGAGTCAAAACGACCAGAGACAGTTGGGAGATTGGATGACGGCCAAGGAAGGGACAAGCGCCGAGTGCCTCAAGGAGTCAAGGCTCAGGCTCAAGCTCAAGCCCCCTTGCCGATTGCACATGCTGCGGCTGAGTGATGTATTCGTATTGTACGTAGTCTGTCGACCACCGTGTCTGCCCAGACAGACACTTTGGGCGTCCGTCGTTCTGGCTTGTCGTCGTCGTGAACCCCTCTTTCTGTTTGGTGTTGTGTGTTTGATGCTCATCATCGTCTCAACTAGGTACCTAACTATGGTAAATACCAGATAATGCCTGCCTTGCCTGGGAAGGTACGTCTTCTTCAACCCTTCAACTGAAGCAGGAGCAAAGAAGCAAAGAGAGAACAGAATGGGAGGGATACCTACAGTTGGCAGGCAGGCGCAGGCCCGAGACCCTGGCTCCGCGATGGGCTAAACGCGACCGAGCCAAGGGGGTATCCACCCGACTCGTCTAGCCGCAAGCCCATCGAAATAGGTACCTTAGCATAGGTACCTAGTATGGGACTTTTGAACCAAGGCGGGATCAAATTGCCCTGTAACGGAGTATCTGGGTACCTACTGAAGTGCACTCGCTCTCTTCTCTCGTCTCATTAACATCACCGTGCACAGCAGCACTCGGTTGACCGCAAGTCGCATGCCAAAATTATTGAAAAAAAAAAAACATCCGTGGTGACAAGGTTTTTCTCTCTCTCCTTCCTCTTTCGAGAACATATACAAGTAAAAGTCCACATGATCTCTCTCTCAAGACGACGCAACGCGGTGGAATGCGACAGCTGTAAAGGCTGAGTGCGCCCTGACAAGTGCCGCAGTGACTCCAGCCAATGAGGCGCTGGATTCGGGGCACCCTGGTTTTGGATTTGGGGCCAGCTAGCCTCTTCGAGCAGAAAGCTCCACAGCACCGCCATGGATCTTTGTTGTAACTATAGTTACTATACGTCGAGGATTATATAAAGTGATAATGTATAATATATATAGAAAAAATTCTTTAGCCTTATACTGACTTTTATATATATTTATCATTAAAATATTAATTATTATACTTAAAAATATTTTAATATAGTAATTTTATACTTTTATTGTATTCTTATAGAAGTTTAGTTATAAGAGCTTTATTAGAAAGGTCTATATTTATTAAGATGCTATTAAGTATAGTATAATTAGATATAGTACTTATAAATTAGTTATTAAAGTTATTAGTTATTAAGACTTCTTTTATAACTATAGTAACTAGGTAAAACAATTAAAAGTAATCTAAAAAATAATAAAAGTTATTAAAGCAAGATATAAATAGTTAGTAATACTTTAGAAATTTAGTAATAAGTAGTAGTTATACTTTATTTAATAGTAACTAACTGTAACTAGTTAGCTATAGTTTTTGTTATTAATATAGTTAGAACTAGTTATTCTTTTTAATTAATAATAGTATTAACTATATATAATAGAGTTAACTAGTAGGGTTAGTATAAGTACTATGAGTATTACTATAGTTAGACTAGACCATAGTAATTAGTTATATTAATATATTTATTATATTACTTACTAAATAGGGACTGTTATATAGACTTTAGTAGCTAATAGAGGTAGGGTTTTACTGCGCTACTTGCAGAATCCTCCTCGAAAGGGTTTAGCTGGCCCCGAATCCAAAACCAGGGTGCCCCGAATCCAGCGCCTCCCAGCCAATACCCTGTCTAAATTCCTGGGTAGTGTCCACTTTGAGAAAGGTGGATGCATTTCTGAAGCCCATGATTCGCCAGGCTTCCCCGCCCCTGTACCGCTAACCATGTTGCCGGGCTCCACCGTCGCTTGGACTCTGCAACCCCGACGGACTGCTGGACGGTTGGCTCAAGAAATTCCCAAGTCGCTGGTGCTTGCTGCACTGTGCTTGATACCTTCCTGCCTGCCCGCCTAGGTACGTACCTCTTTGGCGTCGGTAATAGCGAGCAGGAGCTCCCCCCTTCGCTCCTTCCGTGTGGAATCCACACATCCACATCACCTATCCCTCACGTGGAGCAGCTTGGTTCAGCAGCTCGACGACGTCAACTGTCCAGCTCGCAATTGATTCCATCACCAACCCCGTCGCATCGACCATGTTGCCCCTGCTCATTTGGCTACTACGCTCAACCGTCGTCAACAGCTAGCGCGAGCACTGTCGCTGTCGCTGCCGTGTGCCATCCTGGTTACCTTGGCTCGATTTGCGATGCACTCAATCCGACGAACTCACCGCGGCATCGCCGCCATCCATCTTCCGTCTCGCCTTTTCTCGCACCTCGTCATACGCACATCCCCCAGGTATCATCGGAAAATGTTGGACGCTCAGCTGCGGCTGCCATCATCGTCTGATCAGGGTGAGACCACGCAGGCAGCCGGGCGCTTGGATGCATGGGTTCTGAGACCGAGCCAGTTTAGCCCGCCCGCTATTCATGTCACGATGATCCTGCCTACCCTTCGAGAATCGCTAGAACAACCTGTTATTTCTGCACGTCTGCACGTCTGCACCTGTGCCCCAGACTTCGGTGGCCGTCGTCCTCGCCACCCGCCGTGTCGACGAACCCCGACCTGATGGGATCTGAGACTCTGGCCTGTTCGGCCCCCGATGTCATGCATGGAAGCTTGATAGTCACCTGCAGCATGCAATCTGCAATCTGCATCTTGCTGCATGGCAGAGCTCTTCCCTGTAAATTACAGATCTACCGACGCACCCAAGCACCCCAGCTCTTATTTTTACCATGTGGTGGCCACGGGCGCCTCCGACATGACCCCTCCCCCTCGGAAGGGAGAAACACGCCATTGTTGAGATGAGGCGGGCCAGCTATTGTACAAAGCCCCCCCGGCAAGCAAACACCACATGGTTCAATTAAAACCTCCCTTCGGAAGTACCGCGGCATCGACTTGTGACAGTTGTAACTCCTAGGTCGTTGCACGACAGAACTGTCGCACCGATTCAGTCCCAAACGGTCCTCGAGCTTCACGCCCCAAGGGCCAGATGCAACCAGCCTTTCCCCCAGCCTTCGCTGGCCGACAACCGACCGAACGTTTTTTACTACGTAGGGCTTACAGTCGATCGGTCGGGGATGGCATATCTCAGGGCACGAAGCGATGCTGCCTGGGTCGTGGGAGATACCTACGCTTGGGTGGCGTCAGCTTGCGTCATAAGCACAACCTCAGACAATGGCAAATGCCATCACCTAACTAGCTGGGACGCTCCTGACACCAAGACGCAATTGCATGAGAAGCTTTCGGGCACGAAGATGAATTCTTTGCACAGACAATCGCGAACATCCACTTTCTCGGGCAGGGTATGGCCGTCTACACAAACCATACCTAGAGCCTGCGAACCCCATGGTCAACCCATGGTGCACGCGTAAAAACATCAGCTGGCCCGAAAGCTTAACCACATAGCGATCTGCGACACCTCCAGACGAGGGGATGGATGTTGAGCATACACCCCCGTCGATGGCCATACGTCATTCTTTGGGAAACGACAACCTTGCCCAAATCTGCGGTTCGAGTTGGATAACGCAGGCTCAGGGCTGTCAACCTTTTCACTTACTTAGGCTCCTGTCATGTCTTGAAGGGTGGGTCCTAACGCAGACATGATCCTCTCTTGCATCCTCGGGGTGGTCTTCGGTTGCCGATGCCGGCCGGCCCGGGCCTGGGAAGAGTGGACAGGTAATTAGGGTTGGAGAGCCGGGATGTTGGCCGTGCAGCGGCCGGCTTTCCTTAGTCTCGACCTTGACCGGTCGAAGGTGCCGGATACTGGAACACGTTACAACTCCGTCCGCATCTCCCTTTTGAGGACGGGTTTTGCCCGATCCAGGAATCCCGAGGGTTTTGCTGCCGTGTATTCGTGCCACTCAATAGCCTGAACGCTTAGGACTGGTGCTTCTGCCACTCAGCTGTCAAACTATGCTTTTTCAAATCATCGCTTTGGTCAGGCTTGGCTTGTAGCGTCTGAAAGTTGCAATGCTCGCTAGCAAAAGATCATCACCACCCGAACGGCGACGATGCATCATGGCCAAACGCCCAGCCCGGCACCCGCCGAGCCCGGAGCGCACCAACGAGATCCTACGATCTTTTGTTGAAAAGCACATTTACTGACTTTGAGCCGACCCTTGGGCGGGTAACGCTACGCGACGACGCTGGTCAACATCAGCTGACTACAAATTCGACTTAGGGACGCTTTGCTTTCTTCAGCAAAGTCGGATCGGGAAGCCTTACACTAGTTTAATGAACTCTCGTCCGTGACGCTAACAGAGTTGGGAAACTCGTAAACCAGGTCTCTATCGCTGGTTGGATCAAGGGTCAAAGGGCCCCACAGACCAGTCATCCGGCCTGCTGTACGGAAAACAGACCTCCGTAGAGCGTGTTTACCAGTCCCCCAGAAGCGCGCGTCAAGCCAAAATCTCACGACTGCGCCCGAGAAATCTTTAGAGTTGCGGTCGACTTCGCAGGCCACCGAGTAATATGGGCATTGCTCGTTTGTTTCTCGGGGCTGAGCAGCGGGCTAGCCCGCCGGCGCGGGCGCTCTCGTCCGTAACTCCATTTTACACTACGGCACCCAGCGGAACCATCCAGCCACATGCTCTAGCGGTGGGTGGTAGCGAAACTGAATCGACAACTTGAGATCTGCTAAATCCCATCATCGTGCCTGCGGCCATTGCTCCGCGGACTTTGACTGGCTTGGATACACCCGTCAACCATTTAGCACACCGCGATCTAGACCTCCCTTGGTGGTCCACAACGTCAACGACCGGCAAGTTGCGAAGATCGTGTGAGCTACAGGTCCAAGATGATGAGATTCGAAGAGCTTCTTGCTCGGATTCCCTCTTCCATAGATCATTTGACATCGTTTGGCTGATCAGTCACCTATCAGGCAAGCTTTCGGATGAAAGGTATCGTGCGATTGACCTCATGCTTATGCTGTCTTCCTGACATCCTGGTCATCGAAAGTTGAGACAAGCTTTTGGTAGACATGACAGAGACAGCGGAGACGTCGGAGATCTCACAATCTCGAAAAGACCTGGCTGCTGCCATTCATCCCAAGAGGCTAGCCATCCCGCTGCCGAGGGGCTGATGCTTGTCAAAGCCACATGAGCTTCAGGATAGCGGTGACTACATCAACCCCTCGGGCATATACGACGATACCAGAAACGGCCTCCGAGTTATGAAGGATCTGGCGGCCGACATACCTCAGAACACCAACAGATCTCCATGATACTGAAAGACTCGCCCGCAGTGTGAGCCTTGCGGACGCAAAATTGATCGCGCCAAAGAGAGTTTCCCGGTAACTCAACTGGCAGTCTATACAAGCCTTGGGTCAACGGCAACGGTCTACATGAAGTAGTCCTCTCGCTATTCATTTTCGCAGCATGACGGCCAAATCTAACGAGACTCCACCGAACTTTGTCGGCCGCTTTGCACTTCCCCAGATTCGGCGCATCGAGATTTCACGAGTTGCAGTTCCGCGACCAGGAAATTGCCGCTCTGCCGCTACTTTTCAATGTTGGAGACTAAACAAGAAGCCACCCAGCCCGACCGGGTGGTTCGTCGTCAATGGCTACTTAAATCTTCAATAAGTTATATCGACGTTTCCATAACGGCAGGTAAGCGGCCGACTGGCTGGATATTTCGCTACCAGTTCGCCATGTATTCTCTGGGGTAGTCTTGACAAGCTTTACTACCTTCATAGTGGCACAAACTCACCCGTGGCTGGTCTTTCGCAGTGAGTTCCCGAAATCTATCCGAAATCGTTGGGTGAACGAAACCGAACCCGAGGCAGGAGATGTTCTGCATTCGTGAAGCCCAGGAAGGCGACTTTCCGGCCCACCCAGCTTTTGCGGGCGCCTACCGATATGGGTACCGACAGCACCAGTCCCACCCAGTCTGTATGTCTAGCAGCCTTGCGGGCCGTCCTAAAGAGACGGCAAGGAACGGCCAAACCATGTATCTGTATCGTTGAGCTCACCCTCCCTCCTACCTAGCTAGCTCGACTCTCTAGGGGAATATGGTGTTCCTGCAAATGGAAAACTTTCGTTGATCATCTCGACAGAGTCACGATGTCTGAGTCTGTCGCCGGATTCTCCTAGCGACGGTGTTACGTCTGTCGAGACTCGGTTTCAACAGCCTTCGTGGCACTCACGGATAGCTTTCCACATGTGGAAAAGCCTCGCGGTGCCGTCTTCGAAGCACTCGACTGTGTGAGCTTGGTGCCTGGCAGGCTGCTACTCAGACCTTGCTGAAAAATCAGCCTCGGGACAAAGGTAGTGACTGTCGCTGGGGTGACTAGATGCTCAGCTGTGCTCGTCATCAGTTTAAGGGGCAGGGATGTCGTAAACACCGATTTTATTCGGGGGGTAACGTCTCCGCAAGGAATGCCGAAAGTCGAGGCGTTCGAATCCCGTGTCACGGATCAGCAGTGTCTTGAGCGCGAAAAACCCTTTCGTCCTCTCGCAGGCTCGGTGTCCGTTTGCCATCGAACTCTTCCCCAGACGTCTTGTCACTAGGCGCAGTACCCAATGTGGCTTTTAGGCTATGGGGCTTGTAACGTTGCAAACCTGTGGCAGTCCTTGATGCCCCGGATGTTACCGCCAGACATTGAGCTCTCGCACTTCGTCTAAGTAGCTTTCTGATGTAATAGAGCTCCGTAGATGGCTGTGTGTTGGATTTGTTAGTCGTCGTCGACCGACTTTGCGAGGCTGAAATTGTCCCGCTAAGCTGTTTCTCCGCATGGGCGAGTGAACAAATGAGAGTGGCGAATCAACTTCTCTCTGTGCCTTTCCCCAGGCTGCTGACGTCTTTCTGTGCTTTGACTCCCAAAGTAAGGATTTGGGCTGGCTGATTGTCGTCACCGGGGCTGCTCTGACTGCCACAGTTCTAAGGAACAAGCTCGGGAGCTGTCGTGGGGCCCTGCTCTTCTGGACGATTTTCAGCATCTTGTACTGGTTCGTGGGACTGTCAGCTCAGCAAGGGGCATTTGTTGATAGTTTTCAGGGCCTTGTCGAGTTTCGTCATTCATTCTTTGCATTTGTGAGGGAGTGGCGGTATCATTCAGATGTAAAGTCGTGAACATGGGATTACTAGCTGTATGATGTTTGTAGAAGCTGTAGCCACATAACAGTATTACTATTAAGCCTTGTTTTGTGCTCTGGCATGTTGTTAGAGCTTCGCTTCCAGTAGTTATGGGGAGCGTTTGCTCGAGAAGTGTTTTCATCCCCCATTATCCTCATCGTTTATCGTCATCCCTTGGGGTATTCTCATAATCTGAGAATAAATATTAATCTTCTGCTAAGCCCCGATTGCAAATGACCGCTGAAATGTGCCTTGCAGCAACAGTACTCCCCCATTCCCTTGCCACATGGTAACCGCGATACTGTTAATCAGTATGGCAACAACCCCGGCTGGCCGATTCAAAGATTCCCTGACCCCTACTGGGACTTTTGTGACACCGCGTGTTTGTACATGAGATTTACCCAATGGGCTTGCAGGACATGGGCATGACAGTCGACGATTGCCATGGGGTCTATGAGAAGGCCGTAAAGAAGCACGGCCAAGAGCTTCTCCAGGCAGGTGATTGTCTGCGCACTGAGGTGCAGCCAGTACACACCGGCAGGTGCTTACAGTCCTTGCCTCGTCGTTCTCATGCACTTGCGAGGACGAACATCACGAGCAGCTCTTGTGGGCCGAGATCAGGTATTCACACGGCCAACCTATTACTCGGTGCATCGGAGGGCCCTGACTTCCAGAGGATGCAAGAAGAGACCTCAAATTTCCTCGCAAGCAACTAGAGGACCGAAGAATCTACACCTCCCGCAGGATGCCGCCCAGATTAAGGGCCAACACTTCTATCTGATCCTTGATGGGTTAGGCTTGGTCGTTCCCTATGATGGGGTCATTGTGCCTAGCTTGCAGTCTTGATCCTCCCGCAAAGCTCCGCAGTCGACAATTGGGCGTACGAATGACAGTATGTTCCGAAGTTGAAGGTTGAACTGCAACTCCCAAAGCTGCTGACCGCTCCTCTCGTAGGCTCTGCAACTCCTCAGAGGCCGGTTTCCAGAGCTCGCAAAGATGACTGTAGCTTCTCGGAGGGTACATACTCGCCGACCTTATGGTAGCATTGGGTCCGCTGCCATCAGTGCTTCTCAGACGGAGTCGCAGTCGAGAACCCGGGTAGGTGCGGACTTGAAGCCTATTCCAGTGCTCGGAGCCCTCACCGGGTCTCTAATTATCTGGCCTGCGAACCAGGTTGAATTCGTACCAGCACCGGCGAGGCCCCTAGAGGCGGCTGAGACTAAACTCGATGATAAGAGGAACTTCCTCCAGCTCATCCGGGCTTTGACCTGGGGTTTGAATGTTCGCCCTGTAGCACGGGATCTTCTCCAAGGGCCGTGACTTAGGATTCGGGAGGACTAGGCCGTCCTGGTTGCAAATGTTCTTGGTAGTTGAGCCGACTTCCGCTACAAGAGCCCAGCAGACTGGAGGCATATATCTCGGCTTAGCACTATCAAAGCGACATGAATTGAAGAATCAGAAGTGTCCAAGAACGCAAGACCGTTGCAAATTCCTGTGATCCCCCGATCGTGTTATCTCCAGCTTCCTTCGCTTGAGACAGGCTGTTGAAGCCTCGAAGCGCAGGTGATAGAGCACGTCCATTATACGCGGCAGCAAGCAGGAGCTCCGGTCCTTTCGCCGGAGTGTCTCAGGGGTCCTCACGTCTCAGAAGTGACTTAACCAGCGCATTGCCTGATGTGCTTCTGTCATCGTATCGGGAGCGGGAAGGAAACGTCCCTGCAGGATGAGATGCACGCCGTCGCGTTGCAACTTGCGCTTCTTTCTACACCGCCCATCTGCCGCCGGAGCAATCTATCGCAGCCCCACGCGTGCGAGATAAGGGGACGA
>WIGN01000267.1:4062-57585 GCA_014235955.1 Colletotrichum sojae | reverse complement strand
TCGGGCGTGTCGATCAACCTCGAGGGTACCATCTACCGCACCGGCACCGCGGGCGGGCACATGATCATCGTGCAGAAGTCGACCGACGTCGAGTTCTACAGCGGCAATTCTAAAGGTGCTATGCAGGGATACGGATACCAGTTCCACAAGCGTGAGTCGAATGTTTCGTCTGGGAGCTAGGTTCGATGCTAATGATGCGACAGAGGGCAAGGGCGTCTACGGGTGAGAACCGATCTGTCGGGATGGAGGTGGCAATAAGCTGACCATATAGACCCCGTCTCCTGCGATTCGTCTCCGTCACCGACTTTAGCGTCCACGACATTGCGCTCGTCGACTCGCCCGCCTTCCACTTCGTCATGGACGGCGTCAAGAATGGCGAGGTCTACAACATGATCGTCCGCGGAGGAAACCAGGGCGGCCTGGACGGCTTCAACCTCATGGCCTCCACCAACGTCCACGTCCACGACGTTGCCGTCACCAACAAGGACGAATGGTGAGTACACGTCTCCCTTGACTAGGGGTGCTGCTAGAAGACGGCTCTTCTCTCGGACAACTCCTGAGCATCGCCGAGTCGCTCTTCCCCATGTGTTTGCGTGAAGCTCAAGCTGACTTCCCCAGCGTCACCGTCAAGAACAAGTCCAACCACATCCTCGTCGAGAACGTCTTCTGCAACTGGTCCGGCGGCTGCGGCATTGGCTCCCTGGGTGCTGACACGGGTACGTTGAGAAGAACACACAAACTTTGAGACCATCGCAGGCTGACAAAAACCTACGCAGCCATCTCCGACATCCTCTACCGCAACGTCTACACCTCCAAGTCGAACCAGATGTTGATGATCAAGAACAACGGCGGCGACGGCGTCTTCCAGAACTCGCGGTTCGAGAACTTCATCGGCCACGGCAACGCCTACTCGCTCAAGATCGACGCCGCCTGGGCCGGCCAGAGCAAGGTCGCCGGCAACGGCGTCGAGTACAAGAACCTGACCTTCGCCAACTGGAAGGGCACCGCCGCCAATGGCGCACAGCGCGGGGCCGTGGTCGCGCTCTGCGCCGCGGCCGTGCCGTGCGAGAACATTGACGTCTCGGGGATCAACATCTGGACCGAGACCGGGAGCTCCATGGTCGACAAGTGCGAGAACGCGTTCGGAAAGGGCCACTGCCTGCGCTCCGGGTCTGGGAAGTACACCAGCACCGCGACTACGAAGACCGTTGCTGGGTACCAGGCTACGACCATGCCCGGCCTGGTTACTGCGGGACTCGGCATCACCGCGTCGATTCCCATCCCGCCCGTGCCGACTACCTTCTTCCCTGGACAGAAGCCCAAGAGCGCTCTTCTGGGATCTTCTTAGAGGAAACCTGGAGGTGTGATGGGCCTGGCGTCTCTCTCCGGCCCGAGGAGCTGGCTGTTCTCTTTTAATGTACATGTTTTTTTGGGGAAGCCCCGACCAGCACATATCATTCGGGAAATGATAACCATGTTTCTATCCGGCTGCTGCCACTTTTCATGCAGCTCCCAAAAGGCCTACGTTCCTGTTCACGTGGTATCGTCTCGTTGTTCCAAACATCTAGGGGGCGACCTGCGCCCTTATCCAGTCCTCGTCCAACTCCCCCATCGTCGCCGATCCAGTCCCTTCGACGCCGACGTGATCCCTCAGCTTCCCGCGCAGCAGGTACGCCGGCGTGCAGCTCCACGCGTGGCAGAAGCTGTTGTTCCGCACGTCGCCGTAAGGGCTCGCGCGGGGGTCCTTCGGGTCGTAGCACTCCCAGAACGTGTCGGCGCCGGCCCGCACCATGCCGCCCCAGTAGTCCCTCACGATGTCGACGCACTCGTCGAAGCAGCCCACCGTGGCCAGGGCGTCGCAGACGTGGTGCCAGAGATACGGCGTCAGCGGCCGCAGCGCGTCGGGCCGCGCGAGCGTCTTGAGCAGCGCGGCCCGCGCCGTCTCTCGCGGGAACGCCTCAGCGAGGACCAGCCACGCCGCCGACGCGTAGCTCACCTGCGCCTCCGGGCCGGACACGAACACGCCCTCGGCCGAGAGGAAACGCCCCGCGGCCTCGGTCATCTGCGCCACCAGGTCCGTGAACGGCGGCTCCTCGCCGATGGTCTCCGCGAGCGCGTTCGCCGCTTTGAGGCTGTACAGGAGCACGCCGTGCTCGCCCGCGCTGTGCTCCAGCCCGGGCTGCCAGTCGAGGAAGTTCCAGCCCTCGCCCAGTTTCTCGTCGAAGGCGTGCGTCGTCGGATCTAGGTGTCCTAGCGCGCGGCGCACGCAGCCGAGCACGGTGGGCCAGAGCTCTCGGCCGGCGGCGACGTCGCCCGAGGCAGCGACGTAGTCATTCGTAATGGCCGCGAAGAGCGCGTCGTAGTCGACGATGTAGTCCGTCGACGGCGTCAGCCGTGGGTGCTCGAAGATGCACGCCGGGAGGGAGCCGTCCTCGCGGACCACCGCGGCGAACTGGTAGATGCAGCGCTTCACGAGGGCGTAGTCCTTGAAGGTGCTGTAGTTAGCGAGGGCCTGCAGGCGCAGGTCGCCGCTCCAGAGGCGGCGGTCGCGGCGCGGGCCGTCCTCGAAGACGGTCTGCATGCAGTCGCGCAGTGTGGCGACGCTGACGCGGTCGATGGCCGTGAGGAGGCCCCCGCGGAACCGCGGGGCTTCGAGGGCGTGGGACTGGCCGACGGCGCTGACGCACTCGCACCGGACGTCGGCGAGGGCGACCTTGTACTTGGGCGACGTGTCGACGACCTGGACGCGGAGGTAGCGGAAGGAGTGGCGGCGGCGGACGGAGACGAGCTCCGGGCACATGTCGACGTTGACCACCTCGTCCGGGAGCCAGCCGGTGCCGATCCAGGTCTGGACGCCGTCCATGCCGAGCGTCACGTCCAGCGGGGACTCGCCGAAGGTGAGGCGCAGGCGGCACGGGGCGTCCATGTGCGCGCCGCGGGATTCGAGGCTCAGGGAGAGGTAGCCGATCATGTGGACGCCGAAGTCGAGGATGATGTCGTCGCCCCGGCCCCAGGTCTTGGAGGCGAGCTGGTCGATGGGGAAGTCGGCCGGCACGGCGCGGAGGCCAAAGTACTGGCTGTCATCCTTGTCGAACTTGATGACTCGCTGAGGCGTCCTCGTCCACCTGTGCAGCTGGGGACACAAGGCGTCGGCGACCTTCTCGAATTCTCTGTTCCATCGCGTCGGGAGGACGCTCTCGACCATGTCCTCGGGAGCGTCTGCCATGGCTCGGACTGTCGTACGTTCGGAGTTCGGTAACAGGGAATACTAATTTAATCTGGCAAGAAGTTGGGGGCTGAAGGCCTGGGCTTGGACTCAATGCTTATTCTGGCATGGAAGCCAAGCTCAGCTGATAGATCAATGGGCATGGGGATGAAGCTGGGTTAAGTTGCGTACGACACGCCACGATTCCAAACAGAAATCGTAAACGCCTCGGTATGATGCTATCCCGAGAGGGCCAGTCGAATCCACCGCAGTGAGGTGTACTGGAGACGCTTCGCATTGCTCAATCGGGCCGCGGTCGTCACTCCACCCTGTTGTTCGAGTGTGGAGGAATTCCGGGGCGCGGGGATTTAGGGAATAGTGCGGTGAAGAGTGAGTCCAATCACGAGGACACCGTAGCGCGCCGCCAAGGTTCAACCCTGGCAAGAACGTGGGAGGGAGAATAAGAGGAGCTTTCAGGGGGGCTCTGCTTGTTTTTTATCATGCCTGACGTTTTCGAGTTGATGGAAGTTCAATGTTCAGATACCACATGGTGAAGAAGGAAACAGAGGGGGAAGAGGGGCGCCTGGGTCTGTTGGAGATTTGATTCGAAATCTAGGTATCTCCTTGCTTGAACATCGTCTGATGAAGAGGCAACTTCGATGCTTTGTTCTCAATGACAGCGCCAGCCTAAAAATGTCCAAAGTGAGATGTGCGAAATCTCCGTCTCGGAGAATCAACTCAATTCTCCGCATGAGAAGAGAGAGAAAGACTGCCCTCCAAGTCCAAACCCCGCGTATCCCACCTCGTGGGCAATCCTTGAACATGGTACGTGTACCCACAGCCAATCCAACCCCAAACTCTTCGTGGTTGTGGGGACCCCAGATTAGGCCCGAGTCGACGGGTCGTCGAACATTGAAATCCAGTGTCTGGCCCAGGCCAAGCCCATGTTCAATGACAGGGCCGAGGCCAAGTTCATCCTAAAGATCCTCGTGGCGGCACCAAACAGGTTAGTCGAGACCATGTAGCAGCCAACCACGTTGCTCATGGCTTTTCTTCGGAAGAGAGTCTGACTCGGCATCCCAACTACCGGGCAATAATGCTATGTACGTCGTATGCTGTTGGGCCTTTTTCCAAGGCAAACACTTGCCGGTTAGAAGACCGAGCCCGTCACTGAAACGGGGGTGGCATCATGCAAACACCATCATCCCTAGGGCGTTGAACCGGCCCCTCCCCCACAACTGAAGCCGCACGGGTTCGAGAGGAGGGAGAACAGGGAAGACCAGTCACGAGCGTGATGGTCGACCCATGGGGCCGTCGAATGCCTTAGCTGGCACCAAAGGTGACGGAACGATAGGGTTCCTTCGGTCGATCAATATGACGACGTTGATCCGAGGAAGTGCCTACGACTTCCTCGACGAGCACGAGCCGCGAACTGTCCCTGACAATAAGAACCGGGGACGTTCCCGGTCTCGACTGTTCGTGATCCGGCCCAGCCCCAGTTCCCCAGACTCATCTGCTCCAACTTTCCCCAGATTATTGCTGATTGGTTTTCCCCAGAGTTTTTCTTTGGGTTCCTAACTTTAAGTCCATCGGCCCGAGACACTTCCCACCAACCCTTCTCTTCTGACAATCAATTCTGTGGTTTGCTGAAGAAGAAAACCACCAAAACCATGGCAGACAGCAACCTCGAGGCGTCCAGACGGTCACTCGCTGCCGAAAAGGACGACATCGCCGCCGCCAAGGGCGAGCACGTCGAGGAGATCGGACACGCCGCCACAGCCCTGGACCACGAAGAGACACCGCTCCAGGCGATCCGCAACAAGCCCTGGGCGTTCGTCTGGTGCCTCTACGCCATCTACGTCCTCGTCCTGACCAGCTTCGACAACCAGGCCGGCGGCAGCATCCTGGGCATCCGCGAGTTCCGCAAGGACTTTGGCTCCGAGTTCGAGGGCGACTATGTCCTCCCCGCCAAGTGGCAGTCCGCCTACAGCGGCGCCCCGGTAGCATCGTAAGTGCCTTACAGTCTTCTGCCCTACATACTCCCCCGCGAATATCGAGGCTGACGTCGTCGTCGTCATCATCCAGTGCCGTCGTGGGATCCATCGGAGCCGGCTACGTCGCGGACCGCATCGGCCGCAAGTGGACCTACTTCCTCAGCTACATCTTCATCTTCGTCGGCATCACGCTCGAGACCATCAGCACGACCAACGAGATCTTCTTCGCCGGCAAGTTCGTCGCCGGCTTCCCCATCGGCGCCTTCATCACCGTCAGCATGACGTACATTGGCGAGATCGTTCCGCTCGCCCTGCGCGGCATCATGACCGCCGCGGCCGCCATCGCCTTCACCATCGGGCCCTTCATCGTCTCGCTCATCGTCAACGAGACGGGCACTCGCGAGGACCGCTGGGCGTACCGCGCCATCTTCGTCTCGCAGTACGGCGTCAGCGGCCTCGGCGCCGCCATCCTCTTCTTCATGCCCGAGTCGCCCTGGTGGCTCGTCAACAAGGGCCGAATGGACAAGGCCGCCCGCTCGCTCGCCCGGCTCGGCTACGACCCGGCCCAGGTCGAGCAGCGCCTTTCCATCATCACCGTCACCCTCGCCGAGGTGCGCAAGGAGACTGAGGGCTCTAGCTTCGCTGAGTGCTTCCGCAAGTCCAACCTGCGCCGCACTATCATCTCCGTCATGCCCCTGAGCATCCAGGCCCTCTGCGGCGTGTTTTTCGTTGCGAACTACTCGACCTACTATCAGCAGCTGGCGGGCTACTCCGTCAAGCAGAGCTTCACCCTCGCCATTGTCCAGCAGGTCATGTCCATGCTCGGCAACATCACCTCGTGGTTCCTCATCGACCGCATCGGCCGCCGCGGTCTGACGCTCTACGGCATGATGTTTCTCACTGTGCTGCTCATGATCACCGGCGGCCTTGCCGTCTCGGGCACCCCCGGCGCCGTCAAGGGAACCGTCGCGCTGCTGTTGGTGTACTGCTTCTTCTACAACGTCACCATCGGCGCCACCGCCTACTCACTGCTGACCGAGGTTGCCACCTCCCGTCTGCGTGCGAAGACTGCCGCCATGGCCCTCGCCCTGCAGAACGCCCTTTTCGTAAGTCACCAAGCAAGTCTCACATCTCTAATCATCGATCACTAACTGTGTCTCTTAGGCCATGTGGGCTTTCGTCATCCCCTTCCTCTTCAACCCCGACCAGGCCAACCTCAAGGCCAAGGTCGCCTTCATCTTCGGCGCCTTCTCCGTGCTGTGCACCGTCTACCTGTGGTTCTACCAGCCCGAGGTCGCCGGGCGGACGTACGAGGAGCTGGACGAGATGTTCATGAAGAGGGTGCCGGCCAGGCAGTTCAAGGAGTACAAGACGGAGGTCCAGGAGAAGAGCGAGCGTGCCGTTGCTGAGAACATTTGATACCCCCCTTTAGTTGAGAACTTGAGAGTCGATGCAGGATTTAGCACATAATGGAAAGCAGAGAGAACTTGCTTGGTACGATGATCCGGTCCGGTCTGTTCACTCAAACGTCGTGTTAGTGGCTCGTCTTCGGGTCTTTACCTCGATGCCGTGCAACTGGAATTTCCAGGGGCAGGTAAACATTTCGTCACCGGGCGCCCAGCAGGCAGCACCCCGCGCATATACCTAAGCGCAATTGCTGGTCGTGCCACCCGCTGCGTTGCTTTTGGTGTGACACACTTTGAGGGAGGTCTTCGTAAAGTAGGACGCGAGCATGTCGGCCGCTGGCACTTACGACGGATGCTTAACTCGTTTTCCGGGTCAAGTTGGACATCTTTCCGACTGGTACCGTCCGTCGGGGGCGACGAGCATCAGGTGCTGGACGGTACGACAAGAAAGCAGCCCGGGTGATGTTAGTTCACGACAGCACCGACCAGTCGTGTCTAGATAGTCCACGACACGTTGTTTGTGTTCCGGCCAAAGAAACCACTGGGAACGGCGAGGGGACCGGGGCTCACGTCTGGAACCTCGTGCAGCTTTCTGCATCGTCTCGGCTTGTCGGGGGGCGCATCGTGCCAATCGGCGTCAGTCACAGCGTACTCGCAGGCCGCCGACATGGAATACTCATCTATCGCCGGATGTATTCTTGGCGAATGAGACCGGGAAGTCCTCACGTGGAAATGATGTTCGAGGAGGACGGGACGCAGAGGGTGTCACACGTGCAGGTGCTGCGTGTAAGTCCAGGAACCCGGACCACGCTTAAAGATATGCGGGCCAGCGCAGGTGCTCCGACGCCGGCGAGCGGAGTCGACCAGTCGGCCGACAGAGACAGAGACAGAGAAGATCCAAGTGCGACCGTCGTCGTGCCATCCCGCGCAGCCGGATCTGGGGGCGGAGACGGGGGACACGTGGTAGCGTCTCTGGATCTGCGGTCATGGCCGGCGGTCTCGCCTCGGTTGATGAGTGAGTGAGCGGGTGGGTTGAGTGAGAGGGTGAGAGGGTTCAGCCAGCGTCGAACACCCACACTCATCCAGCACTTCAATCTATGAAGCCCAGACGGTGCTACGCACGCGTTTAGATAAGACTTTGCTCAAAATTGGTAAGTTGGACATCACAAATGCGTGCTGCGTGCGCGCGTACTAACAACCCGTTCGAGATAGCAGTTGTTGGACGTCGGAGATCAACGAGAGGCACAGCAAGAAGCTCACCGTGCCAAGCTGAGGAACGAGTCGGAGCTCACCTTGAGGTTTGAGCTTATCAAGTTATCATAACCAAAAATCATTCACGTGTCTAGCATTATTACACAGCGAATTCTGCTCAGACTCAATTAGAGAAGCGGAGCCGACCGAAGCTGAAAATAACCCCTGTCCCTAACCAATCCCCAAGCTTTTGGGAAGCGCGCAGAGGCACTTTTGTCCGCCTGCCAATCTCTCTTCTGACTTCAGGGCGCACGCGGTCGTTGACTGAATTGGGCAGAGAGATACGAACTGACCGCCCGCCTGCCTGTCAGACTCAACAACCTTGCCTCTCATCGGTTCCCCGGGCGTGGGGAGGGTGACATGGCATGGGTGCACCCCTTCCAATATGCAGCTGCACTGCGCGCTGTGTGTGCGACGCGCTCCTGGTTTGGGGAGGTGTGTAAGGGTTTTGCCGTTCTAGGGACAGGTTAGCTCGGCTTTTGCAGCCAGTTTCGGCTCTACCCGGCGGACATAAACGGAGTAGACAGGAACAAGACGGAGGGGGGAAAGGATGCTATACCAGGATGAGCGCGGTTGTTATCGCTGCCGCATTAAAGGAAAATCAAAGTGAGATTCCGCTGTCGCGTCTTGTCCGGGCACTCCCTACAACTCAACTCATCACTCGCTTGCGACCTCTGTTTGGACTTTGATGACGGGGGGGTTGTTGAGCAACAGCTCGCTAATCTCGAGAGGCCTTCATCTCGTCTCAATTGCGAAAGCGTGAGATTTGATAGCGGGTTTTCCCCAGGCTCACGAGCCCTCTGCTCCAGTAAGCCAGACCAGGCCAGACCACCGCGTCTTATCGCCGATCTGATCTCACCACGATCTTCAGACGTTGTCCCGACTGAGGAACGAGGCAAACGGTCTCAGCGACAGCAGCGATAGCGATGCTGGGCATGACAGGCGACCGTGAGCAGACAGTGGCCAGGCCGGCAGGCGAAGAACTGACGATGGACGAGACGAACCAATACATGTCGTCGGCTCTGTTCTTTTCCCCCTCCTCCAAGCTCGATCAATGGCGTTGGTGGCGCTCGGGCGGCTGATGCAGCTATCTCCAACCAGTCCCGATTCTCCGCACGCTCCGAGCTGGGGGGGGATGGGATGGAGGGTGACAGTTTGGGGGTCACAGTCTCACTCAGACCACAGACGCACTCTGCCTTCTCAGGGCATCTCCTCCGTAGGCTAGATCATGTTGATCTCACTGGCGTTTCTTGGGGTCTCGGCCCCTAGGAACCTAGCAGCCACACGTACGTCCGGCGGCGCGCGGAAGGATGTGGGATCTGCCACACACCACACCGAGCTGTCTTGGTGCGCGGCATACACCCACGAGTGTGCTAGGTGAAAAGCCGGTAATGGGCCTATCAGGAGGCCCGGGTCGTTGAAGCCTATCGCCGACGCCGTCCCGGCCGTGATTGCTCGCGATGGTTCATTGGCGGCGGCCCCGGGAGTCCCAGCTCCTTTGGAGTTTGGACGAGAGACACATCTCTCGGGAATCAGGATCCAAGGGGTGCCATGATTCGTGCGTCTTGTTCCCGCGTCTCTCGCAGTCCAATCCCAGGCGAGGCAAATGCGATGAACCCGGACAAGAGAGAGAGAGACTGAGAGAGACGCTGAGAGAGACGGGCCAGTCTCGTCGCCCCAATCTCAGTCTTCTCCACCGTGTCCCCGTCGTTCCATCAACCTTCCAGAAGCGGAAGCGCGCCGTTGGCTTTGCCACTCACGCTTGAGAAGCTAGTTGGCTTGGTCCCCCCGTCGGCGTTCCCATCATCCTTGTCATGCCACCCGAGAGCTTCTCACCCACAAGTTGGTGAGACGAAAAAAGAAAAATTATTCGATCCTTATCGCAGCTTCGGTGAGAGCCCGCGATACGATCCCTTTCCCAGCGGAACGCCGCTTGAGTTTCCTAGGCTCCTCGACTGTCATCGGGTCTGTAGAGACTCAAAATATTCAGTGAATGTAGGAGAAATTTAACATTTAGAAACCAGTCACGATGATACGACGTGTTGAAGAAAACTGACCGCCTGGTGGCGAGCCCCCCTCTTCATCCGAGAGATATCGTCCTACTATCTAGTCTCGTTGCTCCGGTCCCCATCCTCGGCGCCCATCTCTCCCTAGCTACCCTGGCCAATCTAGTATCTTTTGTACCACCACTTTTTGTCAATCCCACACCTGTCAACCCTGTCCGCCGTCCCTCGTTGGCTGCGAGCTCTTCAGCACTGGGTCAATCCACCGAGAAGGGCACCGAACCACATGAGAAAAGGTCCCTCCCCCCTCCCCTCCACACCCGACGGGCGAGCGAACCTGCAGCGGCGACGCAACGCAACTGCAGGAGAGTGACCTTCCAGCGCGCCTTGCAAACCCCTGCCCGGAAGGTATCCTTTCCCTTGCCTCTCTCTCTGCCTTGCCTGCCCGGCCGGGGCTGGGGGGGAGGAGGACTGGGCCTGGCTCCCGGGTTGCTGATAAGCTATGGATGTCGAGGATCGTTTGCGCCGTTGGCCTGGCTGGCCTCGGCACTAGGTGTTGCTGTGATCTACGCACTCTGGGAATTTTTAAAAAGGGCTTCCCCTCGGGACGCGTCAATCTCCCCCCTCCCAGGGTTCTGTCGTCGTGGTTCTTCGTCTGTCTCGCGCAGCTTCCCCCCTCCATTTCCCTCGCGTTGCCTTTGCCCATCTCGCAGCAGAGAACAGTCCCGGTGGCCGACAAGTCCAACAAGTGTTTTTATTATTACTTTTAATAATAATAACCGGAAACCTCCCCCAGGCAAAGCCTTCATCTGTGCCGAGCCCGCGGTCCACCACCACCACACCACTCGCGAGAAGAAATTTCTTCGCGGTCCTCCACCCCAGAGTCAAGTTCGACGCCGTCCCTACGACCCGAGACCAGCACTCCCGCAACCATGGCCTCCCAGAACCCCGGTGACTCCAAGACGGAGCAGTACCAGACCCCGGCCGGCACGCCGCCCCGTCGCGGCTCGGACCCGGCGCTGGACACCATCAACCAGCACGCGGACCAGCCCCGCGCCGACACGAAGGCCCCTTACGACAACGTCACCTACACCGGCCAGAGCGACGACATCGAGAAGGGCAACCCCGAGAAGCTCAGCGGCCCCCCCGAGTACGACGACTCCAGCAAGGAGGTCCCCCACCACCAGCGCGCCTACGGCGATGACGAAGACGTGCCCAAGTGGCGCCAGCTCGCCCGCCAGAACAAGAAGGCAATCTGGAGGGGCGTGTTCATCTTCTTCGTCCTCCTCATGACCGGCTGGTGGATCGCCTCCCTCATCCTGCACCGTAACGACAAGAACTGGGTCGTGCCGTTCCTCGTCTGGCTCGGCATCTCTCTCCGCCTCGTCTTCAACTACGTCCCCAGCACCTACGTCTCGCGCCCCATCAAGTGGGTGTGGCACAACTCGGCCGGCCGCGTCTACACCTTGATCCCCGAGCGCTTCCACGCCTACGCCGGCGCCGCGCTCACCCTCGCCGTGATGCTCGTCGGCTCCCTCGTCTCCGAGGAGTCGGGCGAGAACACCCGCGTCAACCGCGTCATCTCCATCTGCGGCCTGATCGTCATCCTCAAGTTCTTCTACTGGACCTCCCACGCCCGCACACGCATCAACTGGCGCCCCGTCATCGGGGGCATGCTCGCCCAGTACATCATCGCACTCTTCGTGCTCCGCACCGGCGTCGGCTACGACATCTTCAAGTTCATCGCCGAGCGCGCCGGCGACCTGCTCGGCTTCGCCAACCAGGGTACCGCCTTCCTCACGGCTGAGAGCGTCATCGACCTCCACTGGTTCATCAGCGGCGTCATCCCCCCCATCATCTTCTTCGTCGCCATCGTCCAGGTCCTCTACTACATCGGCTTCCTGCAGTGGTTCATCGGCAAGTTCGCCACCTTCGTCTTCTGGGCCCTCAACGTCTCCGGCGCCGAGGCCGTCGTCGCCGCCGCCACCCCCTTCATCGGCCAGGGCGAGTCCGCCATGCTGGTCCGCCCCTTCGTCGCTCACATGACCAAGGCCGAGATCCACCAGATCATGACCTGCGGTTTCGCGACCATCTCTGGCTCCACGCTCGTCGCCTACATCAACCTCGGTCTCAACGCCCAGGCCATGGTGTCCTCCTGCGTCATGTCCATCCCGGCCTCCATCGCCATCTCTAAGCTGCGTTGGCCCGAGAACGAGGAGACCCTGACGGCCGGCAAGGTCGTCATCCCCGAGGACACGGAGAACGATGCCAAGAACTCGATCCACGCCTTCGCCAACGGCGCCTGGCTCGGTATCAAGATCGCCGGCACCATCGTCGCCTCCATCCTGTGTATCCTTGCCTTCGTCGGTCTCGTGGACGGTCTGCTCACCTGGTGGGGTAGCTACCTGAACATCGACGGCCTGACCCTGAACCTCATCACCGGTTACATCTTCTACCCGGTCGCCGCCCTTCTCGGTGTCCCGCGCAACGAGCTGCTCAAGGTCGGCCGCCTGATTGCCATGAAGGTCATCGCTGTAAGTCTTTCGCTCTCTCCCTTGTTGAAGGTGTTTTTTTTCCCCGCGAATGCTGATCTCCCGTGTTTCCAGAACGAGTACGTCGCCTTCTCCGCCATGAAGGAGGAGCCCTACCTCTCCATGTCCGGCCGCTCCCACCTCATCGCCACCTACGCCCTCTGCGGCTTCGGCAACATCGGCTCCCTGGGTATCCAGATCGGTATCCTGGGTCAGCTCGCCCCCAGCCGTGGCGGCGACGTCAGTGCCCTTGCCGTCTCTGCGCTCATCTCGGGTGTCATGTCTACCCTGACCTCCGCCGCCGTCGCCGGTCTCCTCGTCACCAACCAGGTGACGAGCCTGTAAGCGGCAGCAGGCAGGCAGGCAGGCAGGAGCCTTTTCTTCCAGGTCCGGCAATGACAGACGGCGTGGTGGTGATAGTTGCCTTTCGTGGTGTCCCGCTTACCGTCGACGAGAAAAGAACGGAAACGAGTTCGAATAGATGAAAAGATGTGTACGATGTGTCGATGAGCAAAAGGGGGCGCGTCTGGTCGTCTCGAAAAGAAGGATGAAAACAAGACCAACTTTAAATGTTAGTAGTAGATAATACCCGTTCGTTTTGGCGAGCTGTCCAAATTCAAGTCGGAATTCCAACTCCCAACATGAGGCGAAGCAGTGCAGTGCGTTCATTAGCGGAGGGAGGGAGGCCGGCCTTATACCAGTTGGGCGGTGCCAGTCGTGGGCTGATGATCTGCCCGAGCAAGAAAGACGTGATCTAAGTAGTTTTCGCGCGATCGACGCCCTTCTTTAATAATCCTCCAGACCCCCCAGCGTCTCCCGCCCAGCTGGGATCTCCGGCGGCTCTCCGTGAGTCACGCCGGGGGAGGGAGCATGGCGTGCATGCTCCGGACCTTTCGATTGGATCGTCCGTCTAAGTCCTAGGGAGGGAGCATGAGAAAAAATTCTGACCAAGCCATCATCAAAAGGGCGTCGCCAGAAAGCCCCGTCTAAATCCGCGGGCGTCGGCGCCAGCCGCAGATGCACGGACGGAAAGTCCTCAGGGAAGCCAACGCTTGTGGTTTTCGATGCGTAATGAAAATAGGAAAGAGGGGCACTTCGGTGCTGCTGATTGGCTCCGCAGGTCGCTTCAATGGTAACGCTCCGGACTTAGACGGTCGCCGGTCCTTCACCATCTCACCTCAGCAAGGTGTCGGATCTCATTTCAACGTCCAGACATTTCACAACAATGCTATTCAATGCATGTATTTTGCACCGGTAGTGTTCTTTTCTTCATGCAGTGCTCACGGCGTGATGACCAGGATGCGTGATGTTCGTGGCGTGATGCCCTCGCCGCCTACAATGGCTCTCACTGAGACTCTTACGTTGTGCAGCCATAAGCTGCGGCACCAAAAATGAGGGTGTAGATATGAACTTATCCGGCCTCTTGAAGAAGTCCAGTAACAGAGAGTTCGAAGATTTCTGAGGCACTAAGATTCTGGTCTCGACGATCTACCAGGCCTTGGTGAAGGGCCAACGACACCATGGCCGAGGGCACGAGTGCTTGGATCACCAGCATCACTCACCCCCGACTAACATGTAACTTCACCAGGCAAACTCTCACTCATTAACCAAGCAAGGGCAGCATGATCGGAAACAGCCGGTGTGAATATAATTCAGTTCCAGTTCATGGAATCCACATGTTTTCACTCTAGCATATCCCTACCAGACGTACCGTTCGACAGGTTCAACCTCCTACGGTACTTACCTACCTACCTTGTGCTACAGTAAATGTGATGCTCGCCAGCTCCGACTGATATCGCTGTCCAATCATGTGAATTGGATTGCCCATAGACAAGTGGTGAAATCGAAGCTCTATTATCCGCTGAGCACCGCATATCGTGTGAGGCAGAATTCATGTGCCGCACGCTGTGAATGGTCGATCATTTATCTAGCTCCCTTCAGGCACGCAACGTACTGAGTCACTGGCCATCAAGGTTGCAGTGACCACTGCTTATAAATAAATCACCCTCCACGCCCTTCGGTGACCGTTCCTTCGCAGGGGACTGATCAGGGACACGTCCTACCACCGCTTCAAAAACGATCCGACCTCAGTGCTTCGAGCCGCACGAGATGCAGCTCTAAACGAACACCTTGGAGAATGCGTCCTCAGAGCCAGCACATATGACACCACTTCACGACTCAAGTATTCCGAGGTGCAAAACACGGTATTACTCCCGTCAATGCCGCGTACTCGAGATGTCCAATCACTAGGACGCACAAGGACAACATCTCAGACGAGGATTCAACTGAATACGTCACGAAATCACAAATGCAAGTATAGTATACAAAGTTTGTGTGAACTCATCGAAGAGTGATGTTATTATGTACGGAAGAATGGGAGACCGCTCGGGCCAAAAAATGCTTATAGACAGGAAGCTGTCCTCGCCCCGGAGGTCGAGAACGATATATGTCCAGGCGACGGATGGAAACGTCGAACTCCCGCAGGGCTGTCGATATGTACAGCAGACTGCTCCCGCTCAAGGAGTCGACCATCTCGTCGCCAGATGTCAAGAGTGGTTGGGTTTGTGGGTTGTTTGGCGTGTTCTTCGGGTATCACAGGGCCACGCTTAGGCCATGCTGCACTGGGAGTACCACTCGTTGGCCTTGACGCACTTGAAGCCGGAGGCGCAGGCGGTAGGGCCCGTCCAGCCGGCGCCGCCGCACTGGCCCCAAGCGCTGGCGGTGGCACCGCCAGTAGCGGGGGCAGCGGGAGCAGGCGTGGGAGCAGCAGGGGCGGGGGCCTCCTCAACGGGAGCCTCCTCGACGGGGGCCTCCTCCTCAGCGGCCTGGACGGGGGCCTTGGAGGTGGCAGCGGGGGCGGGAGCAGCGGCGGAGCCGGAGCCGGAGGAGCTGGTGCCGGACTGCCAGCCGCGCTCGCGGGAGAGCTCGTACCACCAGTTGCGGAGCATCCAGCCGTCGAAGTCGGTGATCTGGGCGGCGGAGCCGGCAAGCATCACGAAGCTGGAGACACCGGTTGGGGTCCAGTCGTAGACTGCGGAAGGATATTGTTAGCTAATGTTACTACGCATGAAAAGGGGGTAGAAGAGGGGGGCGCTTACAGTCGTCCAGGCCGTAGGTGTGGCCGATCTCGTGCTGGAGGATGTGGACGTTGGCAGAGTCAAGAGCACCCATGAAGTACTCGCGGCCGATGCGCTGGCCCCAGTCGCCACCGGCACCGCCGGCCATGCCGTCGGTGAGCCAGAGGGACTGGTCGTAGTGGCGGGCGGCGCCGCCGGCGCACTTGCTGTAGTCGCCGTTCTGGTTGAAGAAGCGGCCGCAGGACTCGGCGCACTGGGGGATGCCCTCGCCGTCCTTGTCGGTGTAGACGTCGATGCCGGAGGTGGAGCCCTGGAGGAGAGACTTGTCGCGGACGGCCCAGCCGACGACGTTGACCTTGACGTCGGCGTAGGGGAAGTTGTCGTAGCCGTAGAGCCACTTATACCAGCCCTGGTGGGCCTTGTTGAGTGCCGTGGCGACCTTGGCGCGCTGGGCCTCTGTCACGGAGGCCGAGGACTCCCAGCGGACGCAGACGTTGATGGTGCCCTTGGTGGCGATGACCTGGTCCCAGCCGTAGTTCTTGAAGCCGAAGAAGTTGGAGTAGGTGCTCTTGCAGTGGTCCCAGACCTCCTTCAGGGGCTTGGCGATGTTGGAGGGCGGGTTCCAGCCGGACTGCCTCTTGTAGGGGCGGTTGCGGGGCATGTCCTCGAAGGTCCGGGCCTCGACGACGGGGGTGATGGCCTGCCACACGGAACCGTCGAGGTCGGAAGAAGTCGAGATGTTCATGGCCTGGGAGGAGGCCGCGAGCGCCACGGCAGCGGCGGAGGCGGTAGAGAAACGCATGGTGGAAGTTGTTGTGGTTGTGATGGAAGAACGGATTCGAAAGATAGACTGAAATAAAGAAGACAGGTAGTTTTGTTGTACTCGAACTGAAGTGAAGTGAAGTCGAAAAAGGGAACGAATGACAGAACAACGACGTTGGTGCTAGGGACCGTACAAAGTTGAATCAGAAGGACAGGAGTACAGAAGAGTCCAGACCCGGGGCGGTCTCGGTGGAGAGATATATACTACTAGACTACCTCACGGCAAGTTCGGTTCGGTGCCAACGCAAGATGATATTATCGTATCGATGGAACCGAGAAGTCCATCGAGTGGATGGGTGGTCCGGTCCACAAACGCGTCGGGACATATTGGACATTGGACTAAGCCTCCTTGGGATGTGCGTAGACTATCTGCCGTGTTGGCAGAAGCCGGCCAAGACTTTTCGACGTTGCCATTTGGTTGCTTTTTTTGCCCCTCGTCCTGCCCCCCCTGACACCTCTCTCCCTGTCACCCATGCCTCTGTCTCCATCCGCAGAGACGACCTCGAGGCTCGCGGGCTTTCTTCGCATCGTTGCGGGACTCATTGGCGGGAGAATAAGACTGCGGAGACTGATGGGACGATGGAAGATGAAGGACTGCTGTAGGGGGTGCGGCGCGCTCGCAGCCTGCCCGAGTTGGGCAACAAATCCTACGGCGCGGAGAGGGGCGTGGTGGGAAAGTCCTTCCTATTGTGAGCTGGGCCCCGGCCGGAAATAAATGATGCCAAGACAAGACAGACAATTTTTGCGTGACAAGCAGCAGGTTCTGGACTTGGCCCTTTTGCAGGAGGGTTAGGAGCCCAGAGCAATAAATAGCCCGACGTAAGAAAATCCGGGGAAAGGGGTTGTTTGCAGGTACAGCTCCCAATGGGGTTTGACCCAAATGCCGTCAACGGGATTCATGACGTTGATTCAGTTCACGGGAAGCGGGGAAAGAGAAGGTCATGTTACATTCTAACCCCAGAGACATTTCATCCAAACACTGATCTTAAGAAACAACACGGGAAGGGGAAAAAAGGTTGTGTGCTCTCGGGTCGATCATCCGACTTCACTGGGAACTTCGGCTCTCACAGCATGATTTGGGCCAGGCGAGAAAAAGGCAGGGAGGAAGGCAGAGGAGAGACGAGAAAAAAGAGTGCGTTTCAAAGCAGGAAGAAGCGAGGCATTGTGAAACAAGCGAGCAAATTGCGGGACTAACCTTCCAAGAACCTGGGACCTCCCCTGTCATGACCTTGTCTCTGTCAGCAAGATGCAGGGCCTTGGGGCCCATGAGCCCCCGGGGCAGAGATGGCTTCTCAAAGGGCATGACGTTGCATGGAGCAACGGCTTGAAATTGTGGCTGTTTCCCAATTTGGACCGAAAGCGAGCGCATTCCAGAACGTTTGTGGCTCTCTTAGTTGGGGTTGATCACGTCGCCATCGGGCGATTCGCTCTAGGCACAGGCAAGTCTCGGGAGTTGGGAGTTGATCGGTGGTCGTGGCGGCTATCGCTACCGCACAGGACCTTCAACCGGCTTAGCGGCGCATGCGTCAGGGTAACGTGACGTGACGTTACGTGACGGCAAAGACAGTGATACTTTGGAGTCAAGGAGCCAGCCAGCAGAGCCTTTGCATTTGGTTTTGCAGGACTGAAGATCAAGACACTGCTTATTCTCTCACTTCAAGACGTTAACTTCAAAACCAATCAACTCTCATTAAGATGTCGGGTGTCTCAAGTGAATGGAAGTGGCCAGGTGACTGATTATTTGTCAGTAGGGCCTTTCCAATGTAGGTATATTCCGCCTGTTCTAGCACTGATCGCCCACTACTATGTTTGGAAATGGACGTTGGGGCGCCGCGCCGGCCTGTGCATGCCGTGCTGAAATGCAGTCTCCACGTGCTCAAGACCACCATTTCCAAGTTCCAACAGGGAGACGTGGCTAAAGAAGCCCAGCCATACAGCCCGGGCTCGAGAGATGACAACAACAATGGTTCCTGTCGATCTTGGTATCATGACACTGATTCATTCTCTTCACTGCCTGTCGTGAGCTGTAGAATCACTCGACGAGCCTCACGAGCGTTCGTGGCCGGGCCCGCAAGAAACCGCGGGTCCAATATATTTATCCTCTGCTTTCGTTTAAGCATAAGTCGGGCCATTTGTCAATCGCCGAACTGTATTCGTAATAAGCCCCCTATAAAATTCCCGCCGGAAAATCGGTTGACAGTCGGCCTTTGAGGCCGCGCTCCACGTGTGCATCCACTTCGACGTCGGCTGGACTTGTCGCAATGAAAAAAACCTGCTCGATTGGCTTTGCTGGCGATTAAACCGAGTAGGGCGCGTCTTGAACTACTACCCCTTTTCGACGACCCGCATCGCACTTCGAATCAACGTCTCTGTGATACGAGGGAATGGGACGCATGCATGGGGTCCAAATCAATTCACAATCACAGCAGCGCCGCAAGGCAGCGCACGCGCCCCCCTATCCCAGGCCCCATTTCTGCTGCTCCAAAACTAGGGGCATGGGCCGGACAGAGTCTGGCCATTGGTCGACCGTCGTCTTTGAATCGTTTGCTGTCGTTAACTTGAAGCAAATAAACGCCAATATTGACTTGGCAGGTTTCCCTTCCGAAAGCCGCGCGCCATTCTCGTCCAAGAGGGAAGGTTTCGGCTACCGCGAGTGTACACTAGTTGTGAAATGTCCAGAGTCGAACTAGTACCGATCATACTAGGAATGAGTTGAGCTGCGGGAGACCGCGGGATTCGACGGCTTGCTTTTCCACCAAGGACCAAATTGCTCTTCTACTTCCACCCGATCGGAGGCAGGAAACTCAAGTCCGCGAGTCTGCCGTTGTTGTTGGGGGGGGGTAAAAGAAGAAATACAAAGAGGTGACAAGTCCACGAGTCGGCGGCGGCCCCGTGCATAAGACCTCGACTCGAAATGCTCACGTAGTATTCTCGGGGTGCCTTCCGAGAATGACGACGAACGCGTTATTGGTGGACTCACCGCCACTGTTGGATTTACGATGGGCGATCGCTGGCTAGGTGGGTGGTGGTGAGGTTACACCCGAGTCCAAAGAGAGAGACAGTCTGCGCCGGACACGACTCACCAACCGAGATGGACACAATCTCCCAAACAGGCATCAGGGGAGCAGCAGAGCTTCCGTACGCTCTTTACGCGAATCTATTCGGGTGGAGTTCGAAGGGCGAAGTTGTGTGTGCAAGTCGCTTCGAACAGTTCAATACTCGAGGCTCCCATCAAGCGAACACCATCATGGGGCGAAGAACGGGGCTTGTGGCCTGGACTGGACCGCTGGAAAAGTCGCTCGCTTGCCCCTGGGAAAGAACTCCATGAGTGGCCCGCCGAGTTGCACCGAGCTTGCAGGCGCTCCAGTTTCCGTAGACCTTTTGTGTGCTGCCATTCCCCCTTTTCTTGCGTCTCTCACGTCGATTCTGCAGTTGCATTTGCTGCCAGAGGTCAGTTATTCAGTCGTCCGCGTGCCGAGTGCTTGTTCGGCCGAAGTCGACAAAGCGCAAAATTTGCTGGCAGTCGCTCCATCGGAATACTCGCGCAGCTGTTGGCTTGCGAGCCGAGCAGGGAGAATGTACCAGAAGGTCACGATGGCTGGGTTCTTCCTCGCCCCCTTCCATATCCTCCTGACCACCTTCACCAGAGGAGATTCTGAGAAGGAGCAACCAAGTATCTTGAGGGTTGAAAATCTGTCCTGCACTCAATGCCACGTGTATCCAACATGCCGGTTGTAATGAGCTGAACTCGTCAGAAAGCACATGACTGCAGGTCAGCACATTCGAAGCGGCAGAAGACCGCCGCCCAGTCTCCGGACGATATCTCATCCCTCCGGGTAAAGAAGCTAGATGCCGATCAAGCGTGGTAGTAACCGCAGACACAAGTCACGTCGTCTCTGAAACTCCGTGAACGAGTAAACCACGGTAACCGTAAACTCTGTCCCAACATTGCGCTGCGAAGTAGACTTTTGACTCACCGCTCCTATTTTTGAAAGAGGAAATGGTCTCTGAGGGGCAAAGGAAGAGAGGTATCAGTAAAACTATGCTTGACGCTGAAACGATGATTGATGTTATGCGGCCATCCACGCACCAGCGCGCAGTCTGAGGACCTTGGGCGCGGGGGACAAGAGCGCTAATGAGAGTTGAGAAAGGCGTGGCAAAGTCAAGCGAGGTTACTAACCTGGCCCAATCTCAATGATGATACACTTGTTTGGATGAACACCTGCATCTTCCAGGAGGAAGAAAAGCCACAAGTATTGAATCTTCAAAATAGAAAATCTGAAGGCGTCTTGAGACACGGAGCATTCCCGACATCAACCGGTCAGGAGAAGCCGCATCTGCGGAGTGGGGATATTCTGACCACGTCTTTCCGCTACAGAAGTCTCGAGACGCTAACACACGTGCCGCGCATCACGATGCCGAAAATTTCAGCTGCCCTTCGATATTTCCTCGGGGTATTAAAAAGGGTAATAAGAATTGAACGATCCGGCTGACTGAGACTTCAGAAATCGTTCTAGTCCGGTCGCTAATCCACCCGAGAGGGCATCTCGAGGGAACCCCAAACTTGGACGGTTTCGGCCCCGTTCCGGCCGCCCAGACCCGAGAGCGGTGCTCCGGCTATCGGCACCGACGAGGGACGCGATGGAGATAAGCCTTTCGTCTCCGGGGACAGCAAGCGTCGACCCGGCCCCCAAAGAATCCGCCAGAATCGGGAAGGGTTTGGTCACTCCGACTCAGCTCTGGTTACCGAATCTACCCCGGCGTTGAGAAGCAGACCGCGACATAATGCTGCCAGATCAAGCTCTACAATGGTGATTGAAGTTCACCCCTGATCGCCGCTTCGCGGGGCTGAGCGAACCTTTTTGATCCAATCCGGCAACTTCGAAGGTCTTAAAAAGGGGGTAACACTGACTAAGTCTCCTCTCTTCTTCGGTAAATAGAGGCGACGTTGGTCTGGTTTCGTCGCTCCGCGCTTCAGCCTGGCGCAGCGACGTGCTTCATCTCATGTCATGCCGTCCGATTCCAACAAGGAAGCCCCGATCTGCGCAGATCTTATGGTCCAATCGTTGCGTTAAGCAGCCCGCCCTCCGCGTTGTCGTCGCCGTGCCTGAATTCCTCTCGTCCGAGCTCAAACGCGGTGCCGTCTGAACTTGCCCTTCGCCCCATGTGCCGAGGGCCTCTCCTTCTCTCGCGTTGATCGGCCTCGCGCCTCAGAGCAGTCTGAGCTCGGGCTTTCGGATCCGGCTTGCTGTGAGAAATACAAAAGGAAACCGGGCTCGCTGCTGGATTACTTGGCGTGAAGCACGTATCAATTCATCCAAAGGTCTTTCGTTTCTGTTAATTGAGTTGAACTCAATTTCTCTCCCCGCCCCAAGTTCTGCAAACTCTGTTTCCCACTGCTGATACCACGTGCTGGCCGCTTCACACACACTCTCTGTCTCGTAACCTGTCGTTTCTTCAGTCCCCACGCCGCTCTTTCGCCAGTACAGTCGGTCTCATCCGAAAACCTCTCTTTCTGCCATCCGTTCTTTTTTCCATCTCAAAAGAGAAAGATGCAGCTCAACGTCGCCCTCGTCCTGCTCCTCGGCGCCGCCAGCGCCTCCGCCGCGGCCGTTGACAGGCGGCAGCAGAACGGCGGCGGCAACGCCGGCGGGGCGGCCGACTTCGGCAAGTGCACGCCGACGATGGACTTCCAGCTGGGCCGGCCCGGGCGCAAGGCGGACCAGGGGACCTTCCTGCCGACGGACCCGCTCGTCGCCAAGGGCCAGCAGGACGCGCTGAACCCGGGCATCATCGCCAACCGCATCTGCGACCAGCTCACCAACGTCTGCGAGGCCAACCAGGCTGCCAAGGACCAGTGCCAGCAGGCCAAGGCACAGCTCGCCTCCGCCGGGACCAAGGACGCGTCGGCCGCTACGCTGTTCAACGGCGCGTTGGGATTCTAAGGGGAGGTGCTGGGAATTCGCGGAAAGTGTCAGGGAGTTGGGAGTTTCAATAGGTCAAGGGGTGGGCGGGGAGGCGTCGGGCTTGTTTGCGGATGAGTTGTTGGCATCGGGTGGTAGTTGAGTTGCTCGTTGCTTTGTGTCTGTCAGCAACCATGAAATGCATCAGCGCAAGTCAATAAAACGATGAAACTCATCTCTTTCTGGGGAGAAAGAGAAAAGTTGTGACGAACAACATACACGTAGCCTCCAAAGCGCCTATGAATATTATCTTCCCTTCACCACTACCTCCACAGGACCAGCCGTAAGTCCCAGGTAACAACGCTTTTCGACTAGAGACCCGGCCTCGACGGTACGCCCGATTTCTCCCCACATCAGAGGCCTCATCCAGTCGTCGTCGTCATCCTCCCCGGCACTATCGACCATCTCATGCTCCTGCTGCTTCAATGTATCCGCAAGGCTCGCGCAGCGGCAGTTTCTCACCCCGTTGCCGAGCATGCTGGCAAGCTGCAGCAATGACCGCCGAACACCCACTCTGGAGAACCCTGTTCCCCCTCAGCCTCTTCAAGCCCATAAACAATAAGGCAACCAGCGCAGAGACCCCAACGACGAGGGAACAGACAAGATACAGGCTCGAATAGTTCGCGACCAGTATCTCCCCCTCGTGGCCGTTGTTCGCGCGCCCCCAGCTCAGGCGGTCGGTCGAGTGCGTCAGCTGGCCGCGGTAGCCCGTGAAGATGATCTTCGAGAGGAACAGTGACTGGTATATGAGCCAGTGGCTCGCGGCGCTGAATATCAAGAGAGGAAGGGCGTAGGCCGGCGCGACCTGGAGCCAGTAGGCCGGGCGCTGGCGGCTGATCCGGCCCTGTTCTGGGCGCGAGACGCGGAGGGTTTGAGGCTTCAGGGATAGAGCATTCCACTCGGCGGCCTGCAGGAAACAGGACAGCAGGCTGTTGTACATGAAGTACAAAGCGCTGAAGAGGACCTGCGGTGTGTTGACCAGCACGACGAGCGAGGCGAACGACGCGCCGACTAGGGCGTCCCAGCCTACCACCGAGGCGTAGTCCTTGACGAGGAACGAGGACGGGGAAAAGGAGGTCGCCAGACGGCCCGAGTCGGAATCAGCCGCCACGGCCATGATCACGAGTCCGAGGACGACGGCGATGGCTGCAATGAACAAAGACCAGAAGAGCCAAAATCGCCGGTGTCATACCGCATGGAGTCACCGCTTTCCCCGGCGTGTCCATGTCAGAGACTCTAGCTGCACGTTTGCTTCCCACAGAGTCGGCATCGGTCTATAATAGTAGGCCACAAACCCCTTGGCAGACGGATCGGGCCGCTTGAGGAAGGACGTAATGGCGTCCCCGAGGGTGTTGAGCGACCGCCCCCTCGCGACGAAGAAGACCGCGAGCATGACCGCCGTTCTGACTATGTTGCACACGATAACAGTGACTAAAAACGCCGTGTACACCTCCAAGTCGCACTGCTGGCGGAATGGTTCGGCCAGGCAGTAAGCTGGCTCGGCGGGCGCAAGGTTCCTCTCCGGGGCACTCACCCCGAACCGGGCGCGCCCGGGACGACACTTCGGGTTTCAGGAGAACCCGGCGTCGGACATCCAGTTGTTGTATGCCACCTCGTCAACCAGACCAGGCAGTCTCCTTGGAGGGTCCTCGGGCGGCACGACGAGGATCAGGTTCCGGTCCATCGTGAACATGACCCCGGAGTATGTGGACGCGCATGCTTCCAGCGTCAAATTTTCCCACCGGGCGGCGTTCGGGACGATAGAGTCTTTGAAGTACTCCCTCCTGTCTCGGGACTCTTCGACATAGCCCGGCCACTTCGCATTCGGGTTCTCGCCGATCATGGTCCAGTTCGTCTCGAGGGCTGACATCGCGGCATCGGCGTCGTCGAGGAAGCCGGCATCCAGCTCCGCGATGATGTACTCCGTCGTCGCCTGGCTCGCGAGCACGGCTGAGTTGTACACCACATGGAGCGGGAACGAGCTCAGCAGGAGAAGCGCCCAGCAGAGCCACCGCGTCGACGTCCTAGCGGGTTGGTACTATCGCTAGCTGCATGGAGTAGTTGGACGCCGCGAGAATGGTCCCCATGATGTTGATGATGAGATGCGACAGGACGTTCCACCGCCAGATGGACTTGCAGTCTGCCCGCATGAGGGCGTTGGTGCGATTTTGGGTGACGCGCAGTTTGGACCACACGATGAGCAAAGCAAGGCGAGGTTGAGGGCGAGGACTACGAGGGATAGGAATACGAGTACTAGTAGCCAGCGACGAAGCTGTACAACGGGCGCGAAGTTGAACTTCATGATGGGCGACGGCTGACGTTGGACTGACAGCGAATAGAGAGACCTGACGATCTTTAGTATTTGGAAGCCAACGACGAGCGAAATTGAGCCCGAGATGAGAACTTGAGGTCGACTATTTTGATAACTTGAGCAGTTACCCCACCCAACTAATGGGCTTTGTTTTTCTACATCTGTCGATTGAAAGAAGGATGCTGTGGCTTTCCCAGTATTAGCAAGCTAAACCCAGCGCAGTGATGAGCTCGCCGAGCCACCGAGAAGAAAGCAATCCTACTTAACTTGGGGAACATTTATTTAAATTCGGGATCTCGGGTATTCCAAGGTGAAATATGTCGCTTTTGACATCAGAAGTACTGGTTGAAGAGTAGAGCCCTTTTGAAAGCCAAGTTAGCCTAACTGCGCAAGAGTCAACTCTGATAATTTCAGGTTCGAAGGGTGAGATTTTCATTAGTACCACTGAAGTTTATGAAGTACTGCTCTAATCTCTGTCTGAAGACGTATAATCGGTTGACTTGGTCTTGTTACTTAGTTGAAGCCGAAGCATATCGAGCTTTAATGACTAAAGCTTCGTGAAGACCCGACGGCCTGCCACGGGAACGACACCTATAGTAGTTGTTTGAATCTAGCATCTTTTGCCAGATATGAACTTTTTACACTGCATGCTCCCGTTCGCCTTTTTCCTGCCGGCTTTCTGTGCCGGTCCGGTCGGTGCCGCGTGTCAACAGCAGCTTCCCGTTGACCAAGGCGGAGACGGAAGGGAATCTCGGAGAAGGCCGATGATACCCAGTATCAGCGGCCGTTTTACGGGCTTGACTTGCTCGCAGCAGGCGCCGCCAAAGACAACCTTGCGCTACAGGGCCCGGCCCTATGCAACACTGCAACGTGTCGGAGCTGGACGCTCCCTCTTGCATGTTGCATGCGCTAACAAGGCTATCTTGGGTCAGCCTGCAGCGTGAGGTGGTACGGCATGCCGAGAGCTACCGGCTGGAGGATCAGAGACATGCACGTCCGTGGACTTGCATGCGTTCTTCGCTCGGTGTATCCGTATTTTCTTGTTTCTGTTCCCCCTAAGTGAAAGAGTCTAATGCCTGGCTATCGGGTCTTCCTAATATTCAGCCTTGACTGGAGCCTGTAGAGTTAAGAGTCTTGATACAACGAAGACAATCATAACAGAACTATCCGGACAGACGGTGGCTATCTAACACCTTCTCACGCCGTTTCGGGCCTACTATCTCCCATCTCCTCCAGTAAGACTAAATCTCGATAGCATGCAAGACCGTGATATGCCAAGAATAAGGTAGTGTGCTATGTCATGTAAGCTTACGCCTCAGCCCAGACCCCAGCCCGAGCGCAGGAGACCAACCACAAGGTTTAGAGGGGACTCAAGAAGCCGTTGAACCTCCGCAGCCCGCTAGGGCGTCTGACAGCTCTCGACTGCGCCGCCGCCTCGGACTTGTTCTCCAGCCGTTGTCTTGCCTTTAACCCCAATGCGGTTTGGCCATTAGCCCTCAGCGCTCAGCCCCCCCTCCCTCAGTCTCCGGCCGCGGGCAGCTCACTTCCCGGGGAAAGCTTGCAGCTCAGCCCAACTGCGCGCGCCCATGGACCGCTTATCGCGCTTGTTCCCTCCCCTGGGGGGCTGATGGCCTTGTTCGGGTCGGCTGAGCTGCCGAGCGCAGGCGCTGTCTCTTCCAACGTTGCCAGACGCGCTGCGTCTAGTCCTAGTGCGGGAGAGGGTTGGAGCAGGGATGTGGGTGACGGGAATGTAAACCATGTCGTTGTTCCGTCTGATAGCCTATTCAGTGCATATTCGGTGCTATGTGGCTTGCCGGGCTTGAGATACCCGTAGCGAGGCGGTGTGCTTACACTGTCAATTGAGCACTTACACTAAATTTGGCTTGAGGCGGATGACTTCACGGCCACCTCTTAGTCGCATCTCGCGAGGTAACCAGAATAGTCTCCGAGAATCCTATCACAACCTCCCTGTTGAGTAGTTCAACTTTCTATAAATCAATTGCATCTCCTCCTTCAATATGACTTTCCTTCTCTCTCATCATCATCACACACGCTCAAGACAACTCAACAACTTCCAACTTTTTCTTTTTCTCTTTTTCCTTTGTGATTTCCTTATTTCATTTGTCAGTTTCTCTGGCATCGGGAAAATCTCATCAAAAACACAACACAGAATCTTCTCTTCATCGAAGTCACCTTTCGTCGTCGTCTTTCAACACCTTGTTTTGATCAGACTCATCTTTCAATATCCACAATGCATTCTTCCATCTTCTTCACCCTCTTCGCCGCCGCCGCGACTCTGACCGCCGCCACCCCCTGTGAGGACGTCAAGCCCGACGACACCGTCTGCGCCCCGGGCACCGGCTTCTTCCAGTCCTGCTCTAACGGCTTCCGCGGCTGCTGCGAGCAGGACGCCTGCTCTCTCGGCTACTGCCCCCCTGCCACCGAGAAGCGCAACGATCCTACCGTTTGCGCTCCGGGCACTGGTTTCTTCCAGTCTTGCTCCAACGGCTTTCGGGGTTGCTGCAAGGGCGACGTTTGCACTCTCGGCTACTGCCCGGACGTCAACACCCTCCCCATCAAGACCGAAGTCTCCGAGCCCTTCGAGAACAGCCACGTCGAGCGCCAGTCCTCCGACCCGACTGTGTGCGCCCCTGGAACCGGTTTCTTCCAGTCCTGCTCCAACGGCTTTAAGGGATGCTGTAAGGCCGATGCCTGCAGCATCGGATACTGCCCCGACGTCAAGATCGCCGTGAAGCGCGACGACCCTACCGTCTGCGCCCCCGGCACCGGCTTCTTCCAGTCCTGCTCCAACGGCTTCCGCGGCTGCTGCAAGGCCGACGCTTGCACCATCGGCCACTGCCCCGACTACAAGATCCCCGAGCCCGCCTCCAAGCGCTCCGATCCCACCGTCTGCGGCCCCGATATTGGGTTCTTCCAGTCCTGCTCCAACGGCTTCCGCGGGTGCTGCAAGCAGGACGCCTGCACGATCGGCTACTGCCCTGACGTCAAGAGCTTCAAAGTCGTCGCCAGGGCCGCCGCGAGCACCTCGTCCGACCCTACCGTCTGCGCGCCCGGCACTGGGTTCTTCCAGTCGTGCTCCAACGGATTCAGGGGCTGCTGCAAGCAGGATGCCTGCAGCACTGGCTACTGCCCTGCCAACTAAACAGCTCAGGGTGACTCGGAGCTGATGGAGGTTTGGATCGATGGCATCGTGGTATAGAAAATGGTACAGATTGCATTGCGTGGTGGAGTCTCTGGATCATAGCATTACGGCGTCTTTTTTTCTGCACAATTACTATTTTACTGGAGTTTGATTTGATTTGGTCATTAATTACACAACATACACAACCACGTTTCTTTACGGTTTTGGTCCACACTGCGTATTCTTGGGATTTGTCGTGACTCTTTTCTCGAGAGCTTACCTTCTTGTTGTGATTATGCTGGCAGAAATGGATAATGCACGAGTTTCTAGGCTAAGTAAGGCTTCGTTTTCGTTGCGCGATACCCAAACCTGCCTGCCACAACTAAGGTGCCGCGCGGAAAGGAAGACCAGGTGCATTCAGTGACATAACAACTGCGGGTTCATACTAGTATGCGGGTTATGACGTGCTTTTGAAGTGTGATTGAGCTACCGCATCACATTGCTCTCGCCTCGTCCAATCACATCCCGCAGGATAGCTGCAAATATGCGGCAATAACTCAACCCTGTCTTGATTGTGGTCTAAGTGAAGACAACATGATATCACGTTACTCTGGTAGTTTCTCATGGGGGCGCGTTGCTGCGCTCCCGTGTTTCGTGTCGAAATTTGAAGTTTTAAGTACCGGGACCTCATCATGTTGTCATCACAGATTTGAGTTCAGTCTAAGAGGTCGGTTGCTGTTCGCGACAAGTTTCCATTACATTATATACTAGTTACGTTGCGTCATATCGTGTTTCCCAACAAAGACACTCCTCTAGTCCGAAGTCTAGTCCACGGTCGAAAATTCAAGGAAGGTTCTGGGGGGCGTAGCTCTGGTCGGGGCTGACGGCCTGGCCGTTGACGAGCTGCTTGTCCGTGTACGCGGGCCAGACGATGAGCTTCTGGTCGGTGACGGAGAAGGTGGTGAACCCGGCGTCCGGGCCGAACTGGCCGCTCCAGCCCGAGGTAACGGTGTAGGCGCCGCACTTGGCGTTGGAGGCGGCGCGGCTGGCGGGGGAGCCGGCAGTGGTGAACTTGCACTCGGTCGGGGCCGAGACGTGCGTGTTGACGGTGAAGCTGTAGTCGCACGAGGTGTCCTGGGCGTTGCAGGTGCGGGTGAAGCGCTCGATGGTCCACTCCGGGGCGGCGGCCATCATGGAGATGGACTCGCGCTTGGCGAGGGGGGAGGCGGAGACGGAGGCGGCCGCAAGGGCGGAGAGGAGGACGTTGGTGAGCTGCATTGTGAAGGGTGGTTTTAAGAGGTATTAATGTTTAGTTGTGGTGTGATGGTTGTAGATTTTGCGAGGTCTGGATGTTTGGATGTGTTTGATGTGTGAGTGTCGAGATGGAGGCTGGAGATGGCGAGGAAGTTCTGTTCCCTTAAGTATTCAACTGGGACGTCAAGGATGCGACGACTCGGAGGCCGAATACCTCGCCATCGAAAGACCGCGGATGCTGGGAACGATACGAAGAGTGACGTTGCGCCGTCATCGCGTTCCATTCTGCGTGCCGAGGGATCGTGGAGACTGGAGTAGGTAGGTATCCAGTCGCTTAGCCACCCAGTCACCGCTCCATCATGACGGCAGCGCCAATGCGAGAGCGGCTATGCGATCAGGCAACTTCCTTCCGGCATCCGGCTTCGAGAAGGGTCTCGCGTAATTACGTACTTTGTTTACAAGTCGGACGGTAGCAAGGTCGAAACAGGGACCGATGTGCCAGCCTAGTTGGTATAGAGATGAACTATCCCCACGGCGGGCCCATCTCGGCCTTGAAAGTAGGTACCCGTGTGAACAACACCACTTAGTCAAGTGAGACTCCCCGGACAAGTCATCCTAACAACAAACGAACGAACACAGCTGATTCTCGTATTCACAGGGTCGCATCCAGCTCTGGGTTTTTCTGGGGCGGGTGGGCATCTCCCACGGGGCGCATGACGTACCGGCATTAGATGAATACGAGCTGGGTAGCGCTAGTCTCGACCGTCTTAATTAACCGTAACAAGGCCGTAGAGGGGAGCCGATCCCTCCGAGACAGCCATCGCCCTGCCGTACCGCCTCCGTTTGATCTACCTTGATTTCGATTGATTTTGCCTAGTGTTTCTTCTAGAAATGCTACTTTTAGCTACGTGCCGGCTTGCCGCCGGCGGGCGGGCGGGTTCCCCCCTTCTGAGCTAGCGCAGCCGAACTGTTGCCCGAGGGGCGATGTGAGATCGGACTTGCGGGGTAGTAACGAGTTCTTGAATGTTGACCACATGACCTGTCGCGGCGGTGTGCTGATGGAATGGATTGCGGTGATCTTCCACGACCGAGGATTGAAAGCGGTATAGGCACCCTGAGTCCGAGGTATGCTCTGCCTGACCGGCTTGTCAATTCCCAAAAGCAGCTTCTCCCTGTTGAAACCTCATGTTCATAAAATACGAGAAGGGTGAAGTACATCAGGTTATCGATGACAGGAGCGAGGCATCCCTAGATAGTCCGCTGTTCAGACTTGCTCACCTTTACACAAGCTCATCAGCCTCATCTTACGAGAGCAAGCCTCTTGGGTAACAGTGCGTTACCATGGCGCTCGTCCAGGCCTTTCCAAGTGCCACGAGTTGAAATTGGGGGAGTGTTGCCTCGTTTTCAGGTCCGGTCTGTTGAACGTTACAACGGTTACAGTGACTCAACTCAGCTTCAACTACACAACTATTTGTCAGAGACCAAGGATCGAACGCATGGGCTGAATGCTGACGAACTGACTCAAATCACCGTGCATCCTTGCTAACGTGTTCCATGAGGATATTGTGGAGGCTTGTCTTGTAGCCCATGCTGCGGTAGGAGAGTTGTAAACATAACACAAGTGCTTAGAGATGGTTGCACTTCTCTATGTTGAACTTGAAGGAACGTACTAACGGCTGTGCTTGCGCAACGGCGGTGAAAACAAGATAACATGGGAAGCTTAAGTCAGCGTCAAATATACAAATCTCAAGTAGTGGTTTTCGGCGTGCTTTTCCGGAGGGCAGGAAGGCCTCCCAAAAGTAGCTCGCTGTCTCCGGGAAAAGAACGCAAACAAGTTTGCCAGTCGATTGTTATGGCAATTGAGTAAGGGGTTTGGGAAAAAGCGGAAAGAAACAAAAAGCAAATGAGATGGCAGTGTCGATATGCACCACCCCTAAAAGCAAAAGAAATTTCCTGTGCCCAGAGGCGGATTCGAACCGCCGTCAACACGGTATCGCTGAGTAAATGGAGACCACAACGTATCATCCTAACCAACTAGACGATCTGGGCTACTGGATGATGAAAGCGCCGGAAAGAACGCCCTTGGCCCACTGCCAGTTGTCGTGTGGATCGTGAACGCGCCGCTGGCCCCTCACTCTGGTGGAGACGGACGGCTACAAAGAGCCGGGCTGTCGGGTTCGATGTTGGAGGAATTCTGGGTTTAAGAGCTGAGAACGAAAAGTAGTTCTGGCAAAGTCTAAGGGTGGGAGAGTTTGGAGGCCACATGCTATCGGGTGCCTGCGCCCCTCACCAACTTTGAGCAAATCGTGTAGGTGCTGGGACCGAACAGCTTCTCTGCGTGGCGGGCCGAGAGTCTGTTAGTGTTGGGTTTCTCCAGTCTCTTTTGGCAACCGAGAACGATCGCGAATGCGTTTCTAAAACGGGGATCCGTTGAAGCTGATCACTGATCAATGTCCGTGTACGTTTAGTTTTTTTCGGCTGTATTGGTGTAAAAACATGATACAGAAGGAAAACGGATCGGCCGACAGATGGGTACGCACGGCCGAGCATCACGGCTCAGTTTGACTGACACCTGTATGCATGTGACCCAACTTCGTCTGCTAGAGTCTCAATCGGCCGGAGAAGAGCTTGGCTCCGCGGCTAACCCCGCGGTGCCAATTCATTACTTCCCAGGCTTTCCCAGCATCGGTATTCAGGTCAAAAGGTTGCAGATAAGATCCCGACAAGACGTAGCCAAGCTCAAATGCCGAGGCCGCCTCGCTGGACAGCTGACTTTTGCCTGGTGTGCGTCAAACCGCGATGCTTCCGGGCTGCATGTGCCTACTATGCAAGGCAACCCGCATCGATCGATATAATTGGAAAACGGGAGTTCAGATGAATCGGCTTCCTAACACTTTCTGCTGGTGATGGCTGGAGGGGGAAGCTGAGAAGGCCGAAACTCGGACGGCAAAGATCCTGGCCGATGTTGCCGTCCGAGTATGTCTATCTGAGCCCTCGTGACGGAAGCACACTGTGCAATACTAACTCAATCTCTCGTGATGATTGCTGATCTCGCGTTTGAGTGACAGTGCGAGTCAGTTGAAGTTTCAAGTCTCGAGATCATCTTTTCCAGACGTCATGAACTCTATTCAACGACCCTGCGACAGTGTCTCCTCATCCTCGCCTTCACCCTAAATCTCTCCTTTACTCACCTTTCTCTACCAGAGTCATCTCTCAAGGGATAACAGCACGAGGATGAAATCGCCCCCTCTCACTTCGGGCGCCATCGCCTCAACGACACTCCCACTCAACTAATCTAATCTAATTCAATCTCACAGAGAGAACGAGAAACGAAAGCACGATTAGGAAAACCCCAGCCTGAAGAAGGGGAACGGCCGACCATGTCCGTGGCCTCAACGACAACCGACGACACCGTGCGCCTCGTAGACTCCCTCGAGCTCCCCGTCCGCATCGGGCCCGACGAGACGGTGATCCACACGCTCGCCGAAGGGGGCCGGGTGCGCGAGGAGCACTGGCGCAGCGAGTCGTACCTCGGCAGCGGCGGCGTGGGCCTCGTCTTCCGGGAGAAGTGCGTCGTCGGCCGGGGCTACGGCCGTTTGAGAGCTGTGAAAGAGATTCCCCGGCCCAGGGCCGTCGGAACCGGAAACGGGAACGACGATGTGGACATTGGCGGGGAGCTCGCGGGGCTGGCGACGTTCTCCAGGGCGAGGTACGAGGCGCACTTCGTGAGGATGCTGGGGTGGTACCAGTCCCCCTCCAAGACCTTCGTCGCGATGGAGTATCTCCCGCTCGGGGACCTGCACGCGCACCTCATGGAGGAGGGACCGATGCAGGAGGGGATGGGGAAGCTGGTCATTCGGCAGGTTATCCGCGGGTTGGCTTACATTCACGAGCATGGCCTTGCTCACAGAGGCTTGAAACCTTCAGTGCGATCAATCACTCCACGAGACGGCACATGAGGACCTAGCTGATAGTCGAGACAGAATATTCTCATCCGTACGAAACCGCCAGACGGCGAGTGGTGGGTCAAGATCGGCGACTTCGGCATCAGCAAACGCCCCCGCCGCACCCTCAGCATGTCCATCGCAGCAGGCGACACGCTCGGCTTCATGGCCCCCGAAGTTCTCGGCCTCTCCACCGTCCCGGAGGACCTCGCACCCGAGGCCGCCGCCCAGAAGGCGGACATGTGGGCCGCCGGCGAGACGTTGCACTTCGCGCTCACCCGCGCGCACTCTTTCGGAGAAGATTTCGACGCCCTCAAGGACTACGCCCGCGACGGCCGACCCTTTCCGAACGAGCGGCTCCAGGGAAGGGGGGTATCCTCGCCGTGTGTGTCGCTCGTCAGGGATCTGATGTGCTCGCACCCAAAACTCCGCCCCGACGCCGAGCGCGCCCTGTCGCACCCCTGGGCGCGCGCGCCGAACCACTACTCGGCCTCGACGTCCCGGTCGCGGTGCTTCCTGCGGTGTCGCGGGCTCGAGGCCCCCGCCGTCACGTTCTCGCCGGACGGGGAGCGCGTGCTGGTCGTGGCGCCGGAGAAGCTATCACTCTTGGAGTGCGCGACGGGCAAAGTGCTCCGCAACTACGAGGCCTCGGACCGCACGTTTGTCGCAGCCGCCATCTCCCCGGACGGGAAATTCGCAATGGTGCTGGAGGACTCTGGCCGTCTAAGCCGTTTTGGTGCCTCTAACCTCAAACCTCTTGAGGACAGGGGGCCCTTTGGGAGGATGCCGCCGGGCGAGTGCTTCGTGACGTACTCCCACGAGGGGCGCCACGTCGCGACGGCGCACGCGGGGAACATTGTAGTCTGGCGTCTCAAGGGCGCCGCCCTGCCGACATCGGGAACCTGGCGGACGGGCAACTTTGCAGTGCGATCTCTGCAATTCTCCTCCGACGATAAGAAAATCGTCCTCGCCCTCGACCACGGGGTCCACGTGATCCCACTGACTGGCGACGAGGACCAGGAGAAGACGATACGGTACCCCGTCCCCGGCCCCGCGTCGGCGGTGGCGCCCGACGGCGCGGACTTTGTGCACTGCGACGAGAACCACCTGTACCTCTGGCGCGACGGGGCCAAGTGCTGGCGGCGGCAGTACTACCACTCCGTGCCCTTGCGCGCGGCGTACTACTCCGGGTCCGGGGTGACGGTGGCCACGATCGATGCCGCGGGCGGGGCGGCGCTGTGGCGGGCGAGGAGCGCGAGCGAGGTTGGGTGTCTGAAGTTTCCCGAGGAGCAGGTTGCGAGGGTTGCTGTGTCGCCGCCGCTGGGGAGGTATATCGCCATGGGGATGATGGACCAGAAGGGGCCCAAGGTCGTCGTGAGGGAGATCCAGAGCTACGTGCCTTGAGAGATGGAGTAGAGGCGAAGGGCAAAAAGGTGAGCCCGATGGCAAGAGGAAACAAGCTTGCCTCATGCCTGAATCGAACAGGCGATCTTCTCATTACTAGTGAGACGCTTTACCACTGAGCCAATGAGGCTTATAACAGCTTGTTGACGACGAATCGAGGCAAGGAAATTCATCAAAGGCGCTTTCGTGGGCTCGTCCCACTTCGCCAGGGCTCACGATGGGTCGTGTTTGATTGTGGTGATGTGGACCGGCCGGGGGCGTCGAAACCCCAAGTGGGTACGGCTTGGGATAATGTGTTGACTTGGGCGGGCCTTGATGGGCAGTTCCTGGATGGAGGGCGACGCCGATGTAGAGAAATCTGAGTCCGTCAAGCGATCATCCTTACCAGGCGGAAATGCTAGTGAAGTATCGTGTGTTGAGTCGTCCAGCTACATCAAGTCTTCAGGCATGTAACATCTCATCATGGTCTGAGAGAATCATCTCCTTCGACCGGTCCAAGAACCAAGCTTCTGCAGGCCCTTGGACGCAGGCATCCTCGTCTCCTTCAGAACCTCCCACGAATCCTCCCGGCAGATGCACACTTCCCAGGACTCCCCCTGAGTAACCTCGTCACAAACGTCCCCGCGCATCCAGAACTTCGCCGTCTTCGTCTCCGTGACGTATGTAAACGCAGTCACAACGTGTAGCCCGCTCTCCCTGGCCCTTGCCGCCACCTCGGAGCGATCACCCTCCTCGTCGTCCTGGAGCAGGTCCGGGAGCACGAGCTTCCGGTCCCCGAGGACGCTCTTGTTCACAAACACGAGGACAAAGTGCGGCACCCGGCCGTGCCACCCAAGAACCTCGTCGAACGTCACGCTGCACTCGCGGACCTCCTCGGGAGTCGGCACCGGCGCAGCGACGCCGAAGGGCAGAATGCGTTGCCAGAGACTCAACAGCGTCGTGAACTCGGCCTTCTACGGCCCCAAGCTGACCTTCCGCGACGGGTACGTGGTCGACAGGTTCTCGGGGCTCAGAACCAGCTCCCGCGGGGGCCGCGCCGTCGTCATGATGCTTCCCGCGGAGACGGAGGCCAGGATGGCGGAGAGCCAGTGCGCCGGGTACCCCACCCCGTGGAGCATGCCGACCAGCCTCAAGAACGCCGTCAGGTTCAGCGGCGTGAGGACGGGGCGGTCGCCGCCGAGCGGCCGGCGGTGCGGGAGGACGATCTTGAGCAGGTACGAGTGTAGCCAGTGCTCCAGCGCGGGGCGGGACATGAGCTTGCTCGCGCAGCGGGCCCCGGGGCTGCGCCCCCAGATGAAGTAGTTCTCCGTCATGAAGGGAGTGACGCCCATCATGCGGGTAAAGCTCCCTGGTACGGCGTGCGGGTCCTTCTCGCGCACAAGACCAAAGTGGTCTTTTAGCTGTCCGGCGTCGTGCATGAGGACGTACTCTGAGAGAAAGTGCTCGTGGGTCTGGAACATGGGCGGGTTGATGAGGTTGTTGAAGCGCAGGTTGGCGGGCCGGTCCTCGCGGAGCAAGGGGCCGCCGTACACGAGCGCAGTCAGCGGGCCGCCGACGTAATCCGGGATGTTGCTCATGTGAATGAGGTCGTACTGCCGAGGGAACCGGGTCGGGTCGAGGCCGTCTTTCTCTTTGGGCTTCAACGCGCGGTGGGGTAGGGAGTTGTGCTGGATGCGCTCCAGGATGTCGGCCATATCGCCGGCGATGAGCTCGAAGTCGACGCGGTCGGCTAGGACCATGTTCGAGAGCGCTAGGTGCTCGAAGAACCTCTCAAGGCTCGCGAAGCCGTCGGCCATCGGGTTCTTCTCGGAGGGCGGGGCGACGGCCTTGACGAGGGCCATCGGGTCCCATTCTGTGGACGGGGTCAGGTCGACCGGCTCTCCGGGGGTTATGATGTTGGCGCGTCGGGGCTCGTAATCCATGTCGAGCACTGTCGGATTCGTCTGCCACTTCGTGTCGATGTGGTTCTCGAATTTCTCTTTGGCCCCTGGACGGCCAGCCCGGTAGTCGGCAAGAAGCGCAGGTAGCCCGGGCTCGCGGCGGCCGAGGAAGACATCGTTGGCGAATACGACGCCAAAGTCACGGAAATCTCGGTGGGCCTGCTCGGTTTGGGTCTTGTCCGAGTCGTCGCCGAAGGCCATCTTCCTTTGTTGCTCCGCCTTGTTGAATTTCTTCAGGACGGCGGGCCGTATCTTCTTGGGCGCGTAGTTGTCGCCCAGGGACTGAGACCACTGCTTCAGCTTATGGACGACCTGGGCCCGGGTTTCCTCGGGAGAGGCAGACCACGTCTTCTGCAGTCCATCAAGAGCTTCCCGCAGTTCCTTCCCGGAGGCATCATCCGCGAGGCTCTTGGCCGCCTGCTCGGCATCCTTCAAGGAAAGCGAGTGCAGGTGGCACTTGGCCATTCGCGTGAGCAGCTTCTGCTTCTTCGGTCCATCATCGGGCTCCGAAGACGACAGCGACAGGGCCTTTTCGAGGTCCTTCAGGGCACTGGCGTGGCCGCCCTGCTCAAACTTGATGGCCGATATGTTGGACCACGGCGCTGGGTCCTCAGGGCCAATGCGGCCGCTTCTTGGTACGCCTTCTCCGCTGGGAGGGGTCAATGAGGGGCTCAATGGAAGAACGAGGTCAGATCATGGATGTTTTACCTACCTTCGGCAAATTTGCCTTTCCGATACAAGTCATTACCGCGCTCTCTGGCTAGGCCGACTCGGGTACTGCACCTGTGAACGCCATTTCGTGTAGGACCTATGGGTGGTGATGCTTGAGCGATGGTGTTTCGTCCAAATTCCGCCATTTTTCATTGGACGGCGCTGGGAGGTTCTCCGCGAGCACAGGCCACTCCGCCAACCCATCTTAGTCACCGGTGTCGTCACCATGGACCCTTGCGTTGCGACGGGAAGCTTCAAGTTCCGAGGAATTTTATCAGTCGGATGTGCTCTGTTTAATAAGGTTCGGATATACTACGGTTCAACTACCAGCAAAACTCAGTAACCGAGTCTTTTAAGCTCTGACTTTTGGTAGTTGTCTAGGTGCCATCCGAAACGCATCGACCAAGTGTTGGTAGTGCCAAAGCTCTGTTCGCAAACTCCATTTCGCATACCGTTCCGACCCGACCCGAGCCGAAAGCGCAAATACGATGTACGACGTACGATGTATTGACTCGTGCCGTGTTATGTGATTAGTCGACCAAGGCTTCGTTGTGATGCAGCACTACCTACTTCTGGATTGGACTGACTGTCGAAACGACGCTCATGTCAACTGTTTTAGGATCCGGCATCAAGCGGCCGAAGGTAGAGTATAACGACCCGTGGTAACTCACCAGTCGGGCTAAGGTGTTTACCGGTGACCTGATCGAGAAGCGATGCCAGGGGCTGGGAGACGGTCCATCGTGTTTTCTCGCCGTCGGAATGAGCGCCTAAGGTGCATGCCAGATTCGTGTCAGACGCTTATCGTTCCTTTGCTCCCTCCTTCATGAAAGGTGTGGTAGGTAGGTTAAGAAGATACCGGCGCCAAGATCGACGCTCGCACTGCCGTCCGAGTTCCTGGGATAGAGCGATTGGTCGCATCAGAAGTATCGTCAGGATCATCCCATGATGTTGCGAATCCTCATCCAAAGATGGCCAGAGGTTGAGCCTGAAATCCAGCCTGTGCCAGAGGGATCCCACCGCGCCTTTTGACTTCCGACCGTTCAACATCCGGTGGTGAAAGTGAGTATCTTTTCAGCAGAGAAGACGCCAAGTTGGTTGCGTCTTAGATGCGAGATCTATTAGGGCTTTGAGGACGAGGCAAGCTCTTAGAAGGGCGAGCTGCGTGGGATCATTTACTATTCAGACCCATGTCACGATGCACTAGCGGCCGTTCCCGTGATAGAACCGGCAGAAGCTGGACTGCGGCGGATGAGACCATCCCATAGGGGCCTGCGGGATCGGAAGCAGATCGACAGCGGGACGCCGATGAAACGGACTCTTCACGCGGCGGGTGAAGAACCGGAATTTGATACACCAGATACTCCATTGGCTCTGTCGGACTTTCCCCCAAGGATCCCGACGTTCCCCAGTCGCAGTGTTCTCGCTCCTATGTTACCTACACCAGAAATGAAGCCGTTCGTGCATAGTTAGCTGCTCGGGACCCCGCCATTATAGGGAGCCAAGTGGGGAGATGGAGGGGAACCCGGCCGCCCAGGAATCGCCATTAAAAAGCGTCGTTTATTCATTGATTCATTGGGCAAGTGAATTATCAGAGCTCGGGTTGAACGACAGAGGGCAGAGCACAAATGTTTTACAAGGGGTCACAAAGTAGCAGATCTTTTCCTTGAGTTTATGAACGACGGAGGGGACCGAACTATGTGACCCCGCGTGATTAGGCAGTGTACCATGCCGTGACATCTCTATGCTGCAACGATTGGCAGTGTACCGCTCCCCGTCAGCACTAGAGACCGGTGATGCAGGACAAGGTATCGAGGACCCGTTTGCATGGGAGACAGGGGAAAAGGTAGCACTCAAGATGCCTTCTCGAGCGATAGCTATCCACTACGGGCCGCCGCCTGGAGCCAGGGTCGGCTCTGCTCTTTGTAATAATTGACGGCCTGCCTGCTCCCCTCTGAAGGGTTGAACTGAAGTTGCAAACGTCTCTCCAGCACAGTCGGGCCCCTGGTTATTGGCCACCCTCGAAAGATGCTCTGCTCACCGACCGTCGCGGCGTTCATCTGCGTCCTCCTCTTGTATCTCATCGTTAGCAAGGTCCGCAGTCATGCACAGCTGAAGCACATTCCGGGGCCCGCAATCGCAGGCTGGACCGACGGCTGGTTGATGCGACACACCCTCGGCGGCAGACTCCCCTTCACCCTGAAAGACGCCCACAAGGAACATGGTGCGCCCTACGCCCTACTCCCCCGATCCGGGTCCCGCGCCCTACGCGCACGGACGTAAGATTCAGAGCAGACGAAGCTGACCTCAAAACCTTTGCCCTTCAGGCCGTCTCGTGCGAGTCGCGCCCAACTGGGTCGTCTGCGGCGACGGCACGGAGCTCCGCCGCCTCTGGGCCGCCCGCTCGCCGTGGAAGCGCGCGCCCTGGTACCGCGGGCTGCGCTTCGACCCCTGGCGCGACAGCACCTTCTCCGCCGTTGACGACAAGTTCCACGACCACCTGCGGTCCAAGGTCGCGGCCGGCTACGCAGGGAAGGACGTGGACGGCGTCCAGGACGCCATCGACGAGCAGGTCGCGGGGCTGGTGAACCTCCTCGAGACCAAGTACCTCTCCTCGGACGACAGCAGCAACGGCGGCGGGTGCTTCCGGCCCGTCGACCTCGCGCGCAAGGTGCAGTTCTTCACGCTCGACGTCATCTCGTCCATCGGCTTCGGCAAGAAGTTCGGGTACCTGGACGCCGACGCCGACGCGTTCCGGTACATCGAGATCACCGAGACGCTGATCCCGACGCTGCTCGTCATGACGCTGCAGACGTGGATACTGGACATTCTGCAGTCCCCTGTGGTGAAGTATCTCGCGCCGGACTCGCGCGGAGCGATTGGTATCGGGGAAGTGATGTCGCGCGCGCAGGAGGCCGTCAAAGAGCGTTACGGCCCCGACGCCGTCCGCCGGCGCGATATTCTTGGCTCGTTTGTCGCGCACGGGTTGATCATGGAGGAGGCCGAGGGCGAGACGGTTGTCCAGATCCTCGCGGGATCTGACACGACAGCCACCGCAATCCGGGCCACGATGCTGTTTATCATGACGAACCCTGGCGTCTACGCGCGGCTGAGGGAGGAGATTGACAAGGCAGCAGCGGAGGGGCATATATCGTCCCCGATCACGGACGCCGAGGCGAGGAAGATGCCGTATCTCCAGGCCATAATCCGGGAGGGAATACGTTACTGGCCGCCGGCAACGGGGCTGCTGCCCAAGGTCTGCGACAAGGACGAGCTGGTCTGGGGCGTGCGCATTCCCGCAGGGACGAACGTCGGCTGGTCGCCGTTCGCAGTCATGCGGGACGTCGAGGTATTCGGGCCGGACGCCGAGGTATTCCGCCCGGAACGCTGGATCGGGGTCAGCCCGGACAAGTACCGGTCCATGGAGGCGATTGTGATGCTCGACTTCGCGGGGGGCAGTCGCTGGGAGTGCTTGGGCAGAAACATTGCCATGATGGAGTTGAACAAGGTCTTTGTCGAGGTGAGCTTTTGCGTCATTGACATTCCATCGCTTGGGTTCCTGGTCGTCAACGACACAACAACAACAGAAACTGCGAGTGTACGCTAACTGACGGCGCGTGCTCTTAGCTTTGGAGGCGATTTGACTTTGCCATCGTCAACCCGACAAAACCATGGCTTTGTGAAAATTATGCAGTCTGGATCCAGAAGGAGTTGAACGTCAAGGTGACACGAAGAGCTTTCCCAGTCTAGACAAGAATCGGGGAATTCCGGCATTGCGTTGAGTCCATAGGCCAGCAATGAAGACCACTGCCCTCCAGAGCACCGCTGCAACTTTCGGGGATATCCGCGAGCATTTATTAGGGCTTGTCGGCGACATCTCTGAGGTTAATAATCATTAATCACTAACACCGCTGTCAAACTACAACATACGGGCTCTGGATTAGGTTCCACAGCTATGACTGTAATGACCACTCGGCAAAGCTACCGACATCTTACGGACTAGTTTGATTGGACAGAATACGAATGAAACTGCGCTACACAGTGAGGAGGAGCGGAATCAGGCGGAGTTTTGCTGTTTACGAGTCGCACTCGGAACGGACCGAGCGTGTATTCGTCCCATAAGTAACCAACTGCTACAGGAATCCCACGGCGAACCTCTCCTTGTTTGCATCGGTGAATGCCCTTCCGGGATTTGAATCTAACGCCGGTGGGTTTCACGCAGTGGAAATGGCTGCTCTGAGAGTCACGTGGTTGATGATTAGTATTCAAGAATGAAGATCCCTCGATGAACCGCACAACCTCATGTTGAGGCAAGGCGCGAGTTCTGAACGCCCTAGGGCGCCTGGCCCATGGACAAGATCCAACGGGATCCTCTAATAATTCCCCACAAGCCGAGACAGTCTCTGCGCCTGCGTCCTGCTATGCGAGGGATCGACTTGTTATTACGAGCCGCGTCGACGAGAACCGCGCCCCTTTTCTCCTCCCTAAGAGCCTAGGGCGTAAGGATTTACACCGAGGAAAGGGAAAAAGTGACCAAAACAATGGCGAACGAGAGAAGGACGTCGTTGGCTCAAGGCAACAACTCGGCGAATATTCCTCCAACGACGTCTCCGGGCGATGTAATGCACACGGCTGTCGGCGGCGTACACGTGTTCTCCCAGCAGCCGCAGTCTCAGACGATTGGCGTCGTCACGCAGCACCAGCAGTCCTACATCGACCAGCAGGTCCTGGATTCGCTGTTCAACCTGGCCTCGGGGCAGCCGCATGGCGCCAACAGCTTCGTTGCCGGGAGCCACACCCCGTGGTCGGCCCCGGATCCAGGAGCCGGGGCCGGCACATCATACCCCGCCCTCGATGCCGAAACCACCGGCCAGATGTGGGAGCAGACGACCGCGTCTTCCGGACCCATGAACAGCGAGATGCCAGCCGCGTGGCTCGGAAACGATACTTATGCCGATTCGGCTCGCGCTCTCAGCGACCTGCAATGGCCGCTCCCGGGAACGGTCTCGAGGCCGGCGGACGGCATCGACTGGTCGAGCGAGGCCATCCGTCAACAACAATACCACGAGCAGCAACCCGGAGCCCAGCGCGGCCTGCCCCGGAGGCGGAGCCGCTACCGTTTCATCCGATCTGAGCAGAGGTCCGCACCGATCCCGATCCCCTTGTTTCCATCCTCTTCCTCGTCTCAGGAGCCAGGCGTGGGGCCGCTGCAGAGGTGGAAAGACTCGCCGCCGCAGGACGAACCCGCGGCCATAACCGCCATCTACGACGCCCTCAAGACGAACCAGCTCCCCTCGAACGCCCTCAACCTCCCCGCCGGCTCGGACCGTGCAGGCAGCCGCGCGACGTCCGGCACCAGCGCGGACAGCGGCGGGAGCAGCTCCTCGATGCAGTCCGCGAGCTCCGCCTGGTCCACGGCGTCGAAGCAGTCCCGAGGACGACGACGCGCCGGTGGCTTCGATTTTGGGCCCCCAGATGGCGGCGGCATCCGCGGCCGGGTCGGGAAGAAGCGAGCAGGCGTCGCTGCGGCGAAGGACAGCCGGCCTTACAAATGCACATTCTGCTGCGACAGCTTCAAGACAAAGTACGACTGGGCGCGGCACGAGAAGTCGCGGCACCTGAACCTCGAGTCCTGGGTCTGTGCGCCCCGCGGCCCCTCGGTGCCTTGCACGACAACGGGGATCAAACAATGCGTATACTGCGGCGAGGAGGACCCGTCGGATCACCATCTCGAGGGTCACAACCACACGGCGTGCCACGAGCGCCCCGCGGAGGCGCGCTCGTTCGGCCGGAAGGACCACCTCGTCCAGCACCTGCGCGTGATGCACAAGCTCGAGGCACTGCCGCCGCGGGTGGACGAGTGGCGCGCCCGGCCGGCGGAGGAGGTGGCCTCGCGGTGCGGGTTCTGCGGCGCGGCGCTGGCGACGTGGGGCCGGCGGACGGAGCACCTCGCCGCGCACTTCCGCAAGGGGGCGACCATGGCCGAGTGGACGGGCGAGCACGGGTTCGCGCCGGACGTTGCTGAGCGCGTCGCCCATGCGCTGCCGCCGTATCTTATCGGGTCCGAGTCGATGAGCGTCGTGCCCTTCTCGGCGACGAAGCAAGGCACGAGGGACCACTTTGCGCAGATATCGTCCCGGACGCGGACTAAGAGTGCGCAGACCGGGGAGGCGGCGGGTGCTTCGCCGCCGGCTACGCCTGTACAGTCGCCGTCGATCCTGAGTTCGAGGGCCGCAACGTCCAAGGCTTTTACCGACATCCTGGAGCGACACCTCAAGCACTTTGCCGACGAACACGGGGCGCGCGGCGTGAGACCGACGGACGATATGTTGCGGCGGGAGTCGAGGAGGGTGATATACGACTCGGACGACGAGTGGAACCAGACGGTCGCCGACAACTCGGAGTGGCTGTCGCAGTTCCGGAAGAGATACGGGCTCTACGAAGGCGGAGACGGCGAGGAGGGGGGAACACAAACAGATTGATCTTTATTCGGTGCCATTGTGGTGCTGTTCTCCTGAAAAACCACTGCGTCTCTGGCCCTTGATTCTATTCTACGTGCTTCATGTGTCTCGCTACGCTGCTTTCCCTACTTCCGAATATCCGCATCGATGATCCGAATCGCCTCCAGGCACTCCTCGTCCCGGAACCGAGGGGCAGCAACCTGGATCGCACACGGGGCGCCGTCACTCGCCTCGGGGTCATCTACAAAGTGGTCAGTTTTCTTGCCGTTCAGGAACCGTTGTTAATCCAACTCACAATCCGCATCAAACGCCGCCGTGGCCTTTCCATACGTCGGGTCCAGTTCCTTCGACGCGAACCCGTACGGGATAATACCAGCGGGATACTATTCAACATCAGCAAAATGCCCAAAAGAAAGCTCGTCTCCCCCCCCCTTCATGAACTCCTTACATCAAGCACGTTCCACATGACCGTGTAGACCGGGATGCCGTACTTGTCGTGCGGGGTGGCGGTGCTCACGGCTCCGGGCCCAACGACGACGTCCAGCACGTGTTCCACCCACGTCTGCCGCCATCGATCGGCATACGCGGCGCTGTGAGTGAGGAACTCGCTCAGCTGACCGGCGGCATCCAGCCCCGGCGTGATCAGCGGCGACCCGGAATCGCTGAAGGTGGGCGCGCCTCGCGCCACCGACGCCACGAGCGGCTCACCGATCTCCGCCGCGAGGTCGTCCCCTCCAGGCGAGGTCATGGCAAAGTAGTGGAAGCCCAGCCTGCCGCTGAGCCCAGCGCTCCGGCTCGGGTCAGCCGGCAGGCGGACGATGTCGTGTCCCGCCGCCGTCAACTTCGAGACGGCGTCCTCGAGCGCCCTGCGCACCGGCGGATGGAAGGGGTACTCAGGGTCCTCGGGCAGCACGCCGATCCTGAGACGCCTCCATGACCCGGCAGCCTCCGCTGCCCGCCACGGCACGTCGAGCGCAGACGCATCATACTTCCACGGCCGCTGCTTGAGAACCACCTCCATCAGGAGTGCGAGGTCGTCCACGGACTGTGCCATCGGCCCGGCGACGGGCGTCACACCGGGCAGACGGCCAGGCTTCGGGAAGGGGTAGTACGCCTGGCCGCCAAACGGAAGCCGGTCTGCGGTCGGCTTGAAGCCGTAAACGCCGCAGCACAGGGACGGGATGCGCACGGAACCGGCGATGTCGGTGCCGATGCCCAGGACGGAGCCGCGGAAGGACACGAGCGCGCCCTCGCCGCCGGTGGAGCCGCCGGCCGTCAGCGTTGTCTTGTGCGGGTTCAGCGTCCGGCCGAAGACATTGTTGTCCGAGTCGGCAGTCTGGCTCAGTTGTTAGTGGTGGTGTATGAACAGTGCCTGCGTGTGAGTGGTGGTGAACAAGACAGACCATCATGGTTTGCGGGACGTTCGTCTTGCAGAACAGGACGGCGCCGGCATCTAGGAGGAGGTCGACCATGGCCGAGTTGTAGTCCGGCGGAGGTCTCTTGAGGAACTCGACGTAGCCCACCGTGGCGTGGTGTCCCTTGACTTTGAAGGAGTCCTGCTGCCGTTAGCCTCGATCGGTACCATATCTTAAAGAAACGACCGTTAGTTCACCTTGAGGCTGATAGGGAGGCCATGCAGGGGCCCAACGACCTTGCCCGTGCTCTTGAGGTGTTGGTCCAGTTCTTTGGCCCTTTCGATGCCTTCGTCGAAAAAGATCTCCGTCAGACAGTTGGTCTAATTCGGGATCAGGGTCCATTCCGAACAATCAGCTACTTCAGGGACAGCTCTCACCAGTTGCTGCGCCAGAGCTGCCCTCTTGGCGAAGGCCACCGTCACTTCCTCGGAGGAGAGAGACCCGCCGTGGATCTCGGCGAGGAGTTGCCCCGCAGAGTAGCGTTCCGTGATTTCTAGCTCCTTTTCGGTCACGAGTTCGGACTTTCTGGCGACGTCGAGGGCGTGGAGCCGTCCTTCCAGGGGGGTTCCGATGCCCTTAAGGTCGTGAAGCTTCTGGTCAGACAGGACCCACCTGAGGGGGATCGACTCCTGCCGCTTGGCTCGATGCCGCGAGGCGATGACCTCCCATTCTATTGCTGCAGGCATGAAGGCTCCCTGTGGTTGATGAGTTGATTCGAGACGTGGGGGCCAAGAAAGATATTGCGAAGAAATGCTGGAGAGATTTCGACAACGCTTTTAAGACTAATCTAGAAGATAGACGGGATACAGGTAAGACACATTCAGAATCACCTCTTCCTGTGATTCCAGTCGTCGCCTTGAAACCTGAACGTCTTGATCTCGCAACAAGGCTGGTCCATGTTGTTATAGTTGGCGCATGTATTGTCCGAATCGGGGTAAAGAAGCCGCCCCCGCACCGCGAGGTGGGAGCCGCGGTCGCAAGGCGGCAAGTAGAGTCGGGTGTTGGAATATCAGTAATCATCGGAGTTTATCAGATTATATAAAAACACAGATGGCTTATGGAACTGTTGGGAGGGGTTCATTCACCGTACTTCTCAAACCCCTTCACCATGGCGGGGAACAAACCCGCCCACACGCCCTCCCCGGGCAACGCCTTCTCCCCGGCCGCCGTCGCCGTCCCGCCCATGCGGACGCCGCACCTCGACCTCGTCTACCGCATCATCTGCGACATCGACCCCGCCGTCTCCGAGATTCGAAAGGCGGGCGGCACGGGAGCCACGCGGCTCGTCCTGCCCATCTTGAAGGGCGTCGTGAGGGGGCCCCGAATCGAGGGTGAGATCGTCGAGAGGAGCGGCGCGGACTGGGCGGAGCAGGTCCGACCCGGCAAGGTACCGATCAAGTCCCATGACACCCGCTGCTAACAATGCGGTGCCTGACACTTCTTCTTGTAGGTGTTTGCGAGGTTGAACGCGAGATACACGCTCCGCACCAGCGATGACGTATACATCCTGGTCAATGCCCACGGCATTTGTCGCGCCGGGCCGGGGCGGCCGGAGAAGCTGGCGCCTACCATGTCGCAGGACGACGTCGAGTACTTCACGCACATCACCTTCGAGGCGCCCGGCGACAGCGCGTACGACTGGATGAATGGGATTTTGGCCATCGGCGTGATGAGTATGTTCGAAGGGCGGCCGGTCATCGACTGCTATCGGCTGACTAACTTTCCGGGCCGGCCGGCCGAGAAGCTCTGAGGGTTGGAGAGCCACCCGGACTGTATCGTAATAAGGGAGGGAGCACGACTAATGATACGCCTTATTCGATAATCCACAGTACCCTCCCGTGCCAATGTCTAAGGCTCTTGTCATTTTTCAGCAATATCGTTTCTCGCCAATATCGTTTCTCGCCAATATCGTTTCTCGCCAATATTGCCACTGTCTTCTGTTACTGATGCTTGCAGTGTCGCTGTTGTCTGTTGTCTCTATCTAGGTTGCGAACACTACAGACCTACATAGCAGGGATATCAGTATCCGTAGAGTTCTCTGAAAGAGTTCACTGCCCGAGCAGCGTATCCACTTTAGTTGATGTGTAGTCTTCTGATTGGCTCTGGGCATGGGGGGCTACCATGACCATTGAGACTATTAACGTGCTGCGAAAGTTGAAGTTCAGAGACTGTGATTGCTACAAAAGTACTCCTATGATTGATGTGCTGTAATGATGCAATCAAGGTACTGTGATTAATATGCCGAGATAGGCGAACTTGAGGTACCATAATTGATGGGCTGTGATTGGTGCATTGCGACGGATGTACGGCTAGGGGAACGCTGTCCTATTGGCCAATAGAGTGGAGCCCTGTCCGAGCAGCCATTGCCCGGCGAGCAGAACACCTCTGAAATGGAAGGCATAGGGATAGGGCACTCCTGTCCTCCAGAGGTTACTCGTTATTGTGACAGACTGACAAGAAATTACAGATGAATACATATTCATATATACACCCATACCCCGATGATCAGAGATATCGAAAATGCAGCAGACAGACAACCTAGCTAGACCTTCGTCCGCCTCTCCACAAGCCTCCAGTACCGCGGAGCCAGCGCGATTCGAATCTTCTTGCCCCAGATGATCATTGGGATGTATAGGAGGCCGATGGCCAACGATATTCCTCCGCTCATGATGTACATTCTTCCGAGTCCCATGCTCGACATCCACGGAACGAGGGCTGACGGTATCCCGACACTGACGGCGTTGCGAACAAAGGCTACCGCGACGAAGACCTCCGCTGTAAGCTTTGCGGTTGTGACACTTGTTAGCAACCGGCGGGCTCTGGTGGAAACGTTTTGCTTACCTCTCGATAGGTGTCGATGAGCAGCGTGAAAGTAATGTCCCCGTTGGCACCGAGGCCAAAAGCGAAGAGGGCGCCGCCGATGCTGGGGTAGATCCAGTGCATCCCCTTTGATCTAGTCAATCCCACGAGAGAAACTTGAAACGAAAGAAAACCCCCTTCTCGACCTACCCTGTCCGCCGTCACCCCGAATATGACGATCCCGCCAGCCATGGCAACAACCGGCAAAAATAGCGGGTACAGCCGCATCTCGGGCTCGAAAAGCCCGCCGTTCCTCTTCGCGAGCCACAAGACGGACCGGTCCGCGAGCGGACCCCCGTACAGACTGCCGAGAACGTTCCCGACGAACGGGCCCAGAGTCATATACCCGACGGCAGCCGTGTCGAAGTTGTACGGCGGCGCCGAGAAGACGACGGACGAGACGGACATGTAGAGAACCAGCCAGCACACGCCCGAGGCGAACTGCAGCGCGGTAAAGGCGACGTGCGGAAGCGCGATGGCTCGCAGCGGTAGTAGAAAGATGTTTGTCAGGGACTCGGGCGTCGGCGTCAGGAGGCGAAGGCGCTCGCGATACGTGTTTATACGGGTATTTTGGTCGATGACGGGGGTGGACTGCGAGTGACCGGGGTCGAATCCGTGCTCCTCCGTGATGTCTGTGTTGTTGCTCGAGTTCTTCTCCCGCTCTCCGGGCGTCTCTGAATCGATCACTGCTTCTGCGTTACGGCTGGGAGTGACGGGGGGGACGTACTTTGTCTCCTCGTAGAGGAAGACGAAGATGACAAACAGCACTGTTAGAGAGATGGAGAGGGCGTAGTAGGACCAGCGCCATCCCTGGCCCGCGGCCTGAACGCCGGCAGCCAAAGGGGTGAGGAAACTGCCGGTCATGACGGCGATAAAGTATATGCCGTTGGCAGAACCACGTTGGTGTACGAAGAACAAATCCGCGATCTGTATGACATCTTTCCGTTAGCGAGTAGTAGACATCACGGAGCAAACAAAAAGAGGTCCATCTCTTTTGCTCACGGTCATCTGCACGGCCGTCTCGTTGACGGCGCCAGCTAGCCCGGTAACCACAGCCGTAGCGATCAGCTCCGGGTAGGAGCGCATAGCGGACGTCCACCAGGCGCCGGCGGCCAGGACGGCGGTGGACGCGAGGTACGCCGGGCGGCGGCCATACTTGACGGCCAAGGGGATGAAGAACACGCAGCCCGTGGCCAGGCCCGCGAGCTGGGCCGACTGGGCGTTGCTGAGTTGCTCCACGGTGACGCCGAGTTCGGCCGTCATCTGCTGCCAGAAGACGGTCTGGATGGACAGGCTAGGGCGAGGGCGTGTTAGTGCTCTGCGTGCAACTTGCGTTCTCGGGGGAGTGGGACGTTCGTATTCGTGTTTGACGTGTGGAGTCGTGGGAACTTGCTTTGTAAAGGCTGACACCGTGACGCCCATGGCGAGGCTATAGTTGAGATACTTTCGCCATTTGCTCCAGTTCTGATTGCATGGTTGTCAGCTACTCTATTCCGGAGTGAGCGGAGCGGGTCCATGTCCGCATACCAGGGGCTCGTTCGGATCGATAGATGGGACGGGGGAAAGGACGAAGCCAGAAGTTTCCGTTGCGGTTTCGTCTAGTAGGTTTTGGTTCAACGTGGAGATCGAGTGCGTCACGGAGTCATCGTTGGATCACGACACTTACGGGTTGTCAAGTAAACAGTGCCCGGGGGCATTGAGGCGCCGCGGGCGCTTGGTGTTGCCAGATTGTCCATGGGATCATGCGAGACTTCTGGATAGGCCTTGGTGGATTGCGAGGCGTTGAATGAACTTTGCGTGATCAAGTGTATTTTTTGTCATTTGCAAGAGTCAGGCAAACATCTTCAATATATCCACTCGCTTCTTCGTCTCAGGCAAGTCATGTAAAGGTTACGCGGTTGCAACTGCCGATATCGTCCGTTCCTGCCCTCCCCCATCGTGAGTCGTGAGTTTGAAGTCTCGCCCCCTTTTCGATTCCGAGTCTCTCACATGAAGATGAAAGCAATGCGTCCGGGAATACGTGAGACGTGTTTTATCCCGGACTGGTGATCTACGGCAGTTTTCTAGTCATGTGTTCGACGAGCCGTAAACTGGCCAACCACGATAAGCGCATCGGACACAACAACGTCAACATTGGCAATTTCTAGTCGCCGACCTCCTTTCCCTGTCCAACCTCGTACCTTGCTACGCCCGTCTGATGTTCGCTGTATTGGCCGCGGGGCGGGATGTCAACCTTAACCACCGTCCGACCCGTAGTTTTTCATCTACCGCGTCCTAACTCCTTGCCGTCCTTCCGAGCGGCTTCAGCTTTCGCTTGAGCGCTGAGAACTCTGTTTTTCCTAAGCGGGTTTGGTCCCCGCATTTTGTAAGCATTGCGAGCGGTGTAAAAGCGAATCCGACGTCCGTCTAGCCCTATGCGACGGGCCCCTGGTCATCTTATTCGGTTTCAGCTTAGCCTTCCTGAAAATTATCTCTCCTTCGACGCGTAACATGATAGTATTTTGACTCTCGTACTTACCTCTACCGTGCCTACAGTGCCTACTATCGCAGGGGTAATAGAGATAAGAGTAACAAAGAGAAACGACAGGGACGGACAGGAGTGATACTGACAAAAGTGACAGAGTCAACAAACTATAGTAGAGCCGTGTGTGACTAAAGCACCCATCAGAAAAACTGTAAAGTTTACTAGATGGGATAAAGTTTGCGGTAGAGATTCTTCTACAAAGGGCTAGCTGAAACCGGAGACAAGACCGTAGGACACCAAATACGACGGCCCCCTGGCGGCACCCGGACCCCTCTAGAAGAGCGTCCGAGCCATACCCCTTTAGGGCATACATATGCGATTAGGACCCTATCTCCTCTCGCGTAAGGTCCTCTGGAGAAATCCCCATTCATCTCACCGGCTCTACTGCACTGAACAAGAAGGAACCCCTAGACATCCCGCGATTCCGATCGCTTCGCTTCCAAACCACAGAGAGAAGGAGACAGAGAAGAAGAAGAAAGAGAAACAATAGCGGAGGGTGAGCGCCGAGGATGGTCCGTTCCAGGGGAGGCTGCTCCAACTGCAAGCGCCGGAAGCGCAAGTGCGACGAGACGCGTCCAGACTGCCAGGCCTGCCAGCGTCGCGGCATCCAGTGCGAGGGCTACAACACGCCGCTCAAGTGGACCAACGGGATCGCCTCGCGAGGCCGCTTTGCCGGCGCTGCGATACCCGACCTCAGTTTGTGCGGCGGGAGCAGCAGCTCGGCTGTTGAAGACACCGCCGCGGCGTCATCGACGTCATCGACTCGAGCGCGCACCGCGACCGAAAGCCCGTCACAGGTCGTCGTCCGCTCAAAATCTGCGTCAGTTTCTTCGTCCGGCGGCATTGAAGGGGCCTCGCAGCATAGCAGCAGCCCCGGCTCGTCGGCCCCGGTTTCGGGCCCGGCCCGGGCCCCGGCACAAGTGCCGACCCCCGTGCCGGGTGAGGGTCCCGCCCCCACTCCAGAATCGGCAGGTGCAGCAGCACCACCTGCAGCAGCGCCTGTCTCGCCCGGCGCAAGTAATGACCCGAATCGGCAATTGTTCGAGAAATGTCAGTTGCAAAAAGCCTCGAACCCCCTCTCCCTCCCCACTCCCTTGCGACTGATTCCATTTCGAACCGAATTCCTGGCTGACGGATGTTTGTGCTTCAAAGTCCTCTTCGCAGGGCTGCATCGACTCTACACGACAGAGAGCCACAGCTGGATCCAGTCGCACTTCCGGACCATGGCGAAGAGGAGCCGGGCCTTCTTCGTCGTCAGCGCGGCCATCCAGGCCTACCTCGACGACGGCTTCTCGGTCGCCGCCATGGAGCACGTTGACCACGCGCTGCAGACCTTCCGCGCCGAGCTCGAGGGCCGCCACGACCTGCGCGACATCTCGACCATGGCGGCCGGTATCCTGTTGTGCACCCTCTGCGTAAGCTGTTGAAGCCCACTCACTCCCCCGATCCAGTTCCGATGTATCTCGAAACGTCGAGGCGTTGCTTCATTTCAAAAGTCATGAGCTGACCTGGGGCAAAACCCGACAAAAACAGCTCCTCCAAGCCCGACCCTTCACAATGTACCTCCAGCTTATCTCAGGCCTCTACCAGCTCGAAACCAGGCTGTCCGTTCTCCTCCCGCCCGCAGGCCACGACTTCGCCACGCGCCACTCGATCGAAGTCCTCGCCGTAATGGACATGCGCACCTCCGTCATCGGACGCGTCGCCCCGAGCATGGGCGTCTGGCGCCGACTGCGCCGGCTACAGGACACCTGGGCCGAGGGCAAGCTCCCCGGCGTCGAGGTCGTCTCGGGCCTGCCGCGGTCTTTCCTCGACATCCTGGCCGACATAGCCGACGACAGCCGGGAGGAGATCGAGGCCCGGCTGTGGGCGTGGCCGGGCGAGATAGGCATCCATTCGCAGTGCGTGCTCTGGGACTGTTGGCGGTATACGGCGGTGCTGGAAGCGAGGAGACTGGAGAGGCAGAAGAAGATGGCGGCGGCTCGGGCGCTGGGCGGGAAGGAGGTCGAGGCGGCCGGCGACGCGTCGCCGGAGCTGTCGCCGCCGACGGAGGTCGTCATGTGCCGCCTGACAGCGTCCATATACGCTCTGCACCGGGCGGTGCGGCTGCCCGCGAACCAACACCTCCTCCTGCACAACGGCCTGCTCTACCCGCTGGTGGTTGCCGGCCTCGAGGTCCCGCTGCTCATGGCGCACCCGGAGTGGAAGGAGATCCTGGACGACCTGAGGCAGTCGTTCCTCAGCAAGGACTCGTTCCACGCTATGAGGATGATCGACGAGATGCTGACCGAGGCGTGGGAGGACGGCACGGATGTTTTCGACATAGACAAGGCTGCGCGGAGCCGGGGAATCGAGGTTGCGGTGTTTTGAGGCTTGCGCGGAACGGAAGATGCTGCTCGTGCTTGGTGATATTGTCGTCCGTGTTACGTGTTTGTCGTCGTGATTCCCCGTGATGAAGGCTTTACAACTCGAGCTGTCGGGTGTTCTAATGGCCTGCCCGCAACTCGACAGAAGAGGTTGTTGAATGCTATTTAAACCTCGTGGATTTGTTGTCGGGGTTGCTCTTGACATTGATCTGACCTGGTATTTCCCTTGGCTGTCTGGAGGGGCCGTACTCACGAGCAACAGATACCACCGTAGCTAGGTAGGCCAGTGTTGAGATAGCTGCTGCAAGCACCAATAATGCCATCTATGGGCGAAAATCGTAAGAAAAGAGGAGAGAAGCTAATGTTGAATCAAGGAAAGGAACGGTTGTGCAACCGAAGTTAAATATTCACAAGCCACATTTCCTCACACATATCTGACGATACCTGTTTTCAGTGGAGTCGCAATCGCATGGTTCAGCGCCTACACAGTGCCGGCCAACTTACCGACCAATACATCTCTGATGGAAGAATCAATGTCATTAGCGGCCATGGAAAAATTATAGTTACATGTATCGGACGACCAGGTAGAAACAGTAGGCCTGATCCAGATTTGCCCGCTCCTCATGACCCGCCGGCCCTCGTTCTATGTTGGAAGCTATTCAAGCCATCCCGTCCCCATTCTCACCACACGACCATCTTAGTAGTGGACCGACTCCAGGAAGTTGATCGCGGGCTCGGCCTCAGCCTCCTTCTTGTAGTGGACAGACTCCAAGAAGTTGATCGCCGGCTCGGCCTCAGGCGCGGCCTCTTTCTTGTAGTGGACAGACTCCAAGAAGTTGATGGCGGGCTCAGCTTCGGGAGCGGCCTCCTTCTTGTAGTGGACAGACTCCAAGAAGTTGATCGCCGGCTCGGCCTCAGGCGCGGCCTCTTTCTTGTAGTGGAC